>JAMAIE010000022.1:0-123688 GCA_023627795.1 Barnettozyma californica | reverse complement strand
GCAAGGAGATACTCGACTTATATGCCCCAAGAGTCACTGCTGCCGAATTTTTCAAAGCTGCTTTGGATCAGTAGAGGGAGGGAATGATGTTCTGTGTTGCTGTACTGTGTGTAACACTCCCAAGTGTACTTTTTATATTTTTGTGCTACCTTCGATTTTAGTTGGTAGAAGTTCTTAAAAAATTAACCTCGTATACTGTGCCTATCAACCAATAAATTTCCCGATTATGTTGTTGCCTAATAACGTACACAATTCAATTGTTAATTTTGAAGATTTAGAATTTTCAGTTGGGAGAACACGTCGCGATATAAAAAAGCGATAACTTTTCCGGCGTAATTGCCGATTAGAAATTTTTGGTTATGTCATGAGAATTGTGAAAAGATAAAGTATCCAAATTAAATATAATGGTATATTACGGGGACCTCTGACGTTGATAGCCTACTTCAAAACTTTCACCGATGCTTATTTTTATATTCTAGCTTTGTTGTAGCCCATCAAAGGGAGCATCTCTTTATATACTTACTATATGACGAGTACAACATAAGTTATATGTGTTTTGGACGAGAATGACATATTTCTGCGTAGTCCATTGGCAAAAAATCGCCGCTTATACATCACAAAATTTTGTGCGACACATAGTCTGCAAGGAAATAAGAGCAGGAAATTTTCTTTCCGAGGAATGTCTTGCTTAAATTAAAGAATCGTACAGAATCCATGCCCAAACCGCAAGCAAAGAAATCGAACTTTCTAATCCAAATAGTAGGAGTTATAGAATTCAGTATGAAGTTTGAATAGATCATTTATTTCATTGGAACGAACCTGATCCATTCACATCCAAAGCCAGAAAGTTAAAGAAATCATCATGTGTCAATTGGAACTCATCAAAGGACTGCACATTGTTCGTTTGAAAATTGGCCAGTTGAGTGCTTGTGGTATTGAAAAGACTTCTCGTCAAACTTCCATTCCCGTTCAAGTTACTGAGATCCATGAGAGGTGTCTTAGTATTTTCTTCGTTGTTACCATGGAAATTCCGCTGTTGTTCAGCTAACTTGCTGAACCAGAACAGAAGTGAATGAGAGCCATTTCTTACATCAGAAATTACAATTGCCGGTTCCCTATTATCACTTGAAATCTCATCATCATCATCCTGTTCTTTGTCACTGTTGTTCTGGGAAAAGTATAAATTATTGACATAGGACAAATCATTGACGTTCAAAAACTTCAGGATGTTGTAGTAGACCATTGAGGATTCCCAAGTCTTCCCAATTTTGTACAAAACATCCGAGAACCCGCTCAAAATTGTCTGGAAGAGAGCTATATTTTCATTGTTTGGTTGGTATACCGCATCGATGAAGAGAACACGCGCATTTACCCAAATGTGAAAGCCAAAATGCGGACCCAAAGATTCCATGACCTTATCATCTTTCAAATTGTTAACAAACTCGTAAACTTTCACAGCAGAATCTATGCAGACCTGTCTCGAATGTATTGAAGCTTTGAAAAACTGAGATTCAGATTGAGGGTAACCAAATCCACTATGGAGCTTGATCTTTGTTGTATAGTAATATACCCAAAACATAATGTCGGATATGCTCAGATTATCGATCTCACCTGTCTCCAGGAAAAGGCGGTACTTCACAGGAATAGACTTGAACCAGAGATGAAGTTTGCTATCCATCTGGTTGAATGAATGCTTCCAGGCCTGACAGTCATTGGCATCAGTAATGTCAACATTCTCAGTAAGAAACTCATGAAAGTCTCCCATTAGTTTGTTCAGCTCAATGTAATAGGCAAATGAGTCATAGATATCCGATTGCTGGGAAACAAAAGTAGTGTTGGAATTAGTTGGTGAGACAATCTCTTGGTTGTGTGGTGATGATGACAAAGACAAGAGATCAATTTGCTTCAAAGTTTTGGTTTGGTTTGTGTTCACGTTTGGAGTTTGATTAATCCAGAAGCTAAGCTTTAATGGAAGAAGACAGCTCACCTTTTTGGGGCTGAGTTTCATGTCATGGGACGAGGAGATGGCATAAAGTTTGTCAAGAATGAATATGCACCAGAAACAATGCCTTCTTGACTCCTCGTCAACCCAGGTTTTAGGCTTTTTCAGCAAATTGAGTGACTTTGTAGCAACGGTCTTTATCTTCTTTCTAGCAACAGTATCATTAGAGTGCACAGACGAATTGATGGAGCTCGGCGAATCTGCTGTTAGCATCGATAGCTTAATTGCGTTCTCATTTCCTAGTTTGAGGTAGTTTGCATAGTCCGACGCGATAGACACGTAATTCCAGGCTTCTGGAACCTTTACACTTCCTCCCAGTGAATCGTACGCTAGAAGGATCAGTGATTGCAAGCTATCCAAGTTGATTTTCTTTAGAGCAGTGGAAATAATCTTTTCTTTGCACTTTTCATAATAGAGTTTCTTATCACTGTCAGACATCTGATTGTTGTTGAGGAATTTCAGTGTTATAAGTACAATAGCGTAAACAACAAGAGGAGGTTCAACACCTTCATTCATTCGTTGAAACGACAGCTCGAGGTCTTTTGCATTTGATGGGTGAATTAAAGGAAATATTGGAACTATCTTCAGGAAGAAGAGCTCAATGAGAAACAAACATTGATTTGTGGATGGAAGACCAAAGCTGGAAGATCCTCCTTGAGGATTGAGTAGGGTTGGAATCTGGATTGATCTTGAAGAGTTAGTCCCATTTGAAGTGACTGTTGAGCCTGAAGTAGATGAAGAAGATCCAGCGCTTGAATCTACTGTCTCTATATAGGATCCCGATGGCCTGCCAGAGTCAACATACTCCACTCGCTTTTTTAGATCAAGAAGCTCCTGCTTTAAGAGGGTGATATCATCCTCCAGTGTATCCATCCGCTGATTCATTCCCTTGCCATACCCCGGTTTCAGTCCTGGTTTCTTCATTAGAGAGTAGTTGCAGTGTGAGATGTCGTTCTTCTGACAAAAGGAACATGGCTTGTTACCATCACACTTGACCTTCTTGAGACGACAATGGTCACAGGAACGTGATAATTTACCAGCAGTGATGTCTTCCATGTGTAGACTTTCAATACTGGTATTACGTCTTTTCCTTGGTGGCTCCATAGTCAGCTCTTAGCAGCTGATACGAGTTGTGGTGTACGAGGGTCAGTTTGTAAATTAGTTTTACGTGGTTCCCCAGATTTTTTCCACCCGTTGATGCGTTTTCGCGAAAATTCCCAAATTCGCGGCTGAGTGGAGAGGGGAGCTGACACAAGTGCGGGTGAATATTGCTCCGGGCAGAAGCCAGCCCATCCAGTTCATGTGACTTTTTCGCTGTTTTGATTCGCCCACAAGACTCCACAGTGGATCGACCAGGATCGAGATCATCAGCTTATAAAGGAGAGACCTCGCTGGAAGTTACAATGCCTCTACTGGGTACGTTATTTGGTTTAGGCTGACTTTTCTAAAATGCCCCTCGTTCCAGGTATATACACCCCATCTCCAACTTTCTTCAAAGCTGATTTGAAGACCATTGACTTCCAAACCCAGATCGCTCATACCAAGTTCCTCCAAAAGAATGGTATTGAGGGTGTTGTTCTGATGGGCTCTACTGGTGAGAATGCCCACTTAACAAGAACAGAGAGACATCAGTTGATTCAGACCATTCATGAAAATGTTCCAGGTTTCCCAATTCTTGCAGGTATCGCCTCAAATTCTGTTGAAGATACTCTATTAGAGATCGAGAGTGCAAAGGACGCGGGTGCCTCCCATGCCATGGTCTTGTGCTCTAACTACTTTGGAGCTTCCATTTCACAAGGCGGTATTTTGGACTTTTACACTGAGGTTTGTGACAAATCTGTGTTGCCAGTGTTGATTTACATATATCCAGGTGTAACCAACAACTTGAACATCACTGCCGAAACATTAATCAAGCTATCTGAACATCAGAATGTTGTTGGTTGCAAGCTGTCACATGCCGATGTTTCTTTTTACACTAAGGTTGGCTTGAACTCCGATATCATTTCTGGTAAGAATAATTTCCAAACTTTTGTTGGTTTGGGTCAACTTTTGTTACCAGCCTTGACAGTTGGAGCTGTTGGAACTGTTGACGCCATTTCTGGTGCATTCCCAAAGATTTATGTTGATCTTTTCCGAGCGTACCAACGTGGTGACCTTGAGAAGGCTAGAACTCTACAGTTGATCATCACCAACGCCGAGGAGATGGTTGTTCAGCACGGCGTTATTGGAGTGAAGAAAGCTATAAAGCTTTCTACTGGTTTGGGTGAGACTCACTTGGGCAGGGCCCCATTGAGCCGCGACTTGACTGATGGTTTATGGGAGTCAACAGTCCAAGGTTTCTTTGACGAGATTAAAGCTGCAGACTCAAGCGTGTTGTAAGTTCTTTACAGAGCAGTATATAAGAGGAATTGATTTACCTTAGTCTATGTATGTAATTTCCTTTGATTTCTCCAGTTTTCTTTTGACGAAGCACAGAATAATTGCTATGGCACAGATTGCAGTGCTTAGTGCTTGTGCTCCACGAATACTCGCTTCGTAGCTGTGTGTAACCACCCCTCTAATATCTTCTGGTAACGTTTTGATGTAACTAATGGATCTGATACTTCTGCTAATAATCTCATCCACTTGGGTTCTATCAAGGTCCAGGCCCTCAAAGTTTTTGAACAGCTGGTATCTCAATGTTCTCAGAATCATGGACGATGTGAATGCAACACCAAAGACCATCCCAATGGCTCTAAATAAGTATAGAGTGGAGGTAGAGGAGGCCTGTAAATTTTTGGGGAAAGCAAAGACAAATGTGAATAAGAGAGCAGGATTACAAAGACCCAATCCTGTATTGGCTGGAATCAACAACAAGTTAATGAGCCAATCCGAAAATGTTCTAGAGATGAAAAGGGCCAAGAGGTTTCCTAAAGCCACAAGCGAGATTCCCGTTGAGTATAGAGTTGGAAGCCAGTCAATGGATTTGTTCATGTAGTAGGCTGTCATCAGAGAGCCGACACTGGTGAAAATAGAAGGAAATCCTAGCCTCAACCCTGATGTGGAAGGTGAGTCACCTAAAATGATTTGGAAAAGAAGTGGAAGGATGAAAACATAAGACATCATGGCATAACCCGAGAGCGTGGAAATAAAGAGTGTCAAGTAATTGGAAACAGACTTGATCTGGGAAAAAGGTATAATAGGTATTCTAGTTGTTGAGCTTTCCACTCTATAGAACGCATATAGCGCAGCAAATGAAGTAACCGTAAGAGTGTATGAAAGAATGGTCTCAGTGTATAAGGCCAACAATAATCCTGTCAACCCACTGACCAACAGTAGAGACCCCAGCAAGTCAATATTATTTAAAATATTCTTCTTCTTTAGCTCCTTCTGATCCTTAATAAAGGCGTACCCAAACAGTAGACCTACCGCACTTATAGGAACTTGACCTAAGAAGCAAAATCTCCACCCGACTGTTTCTGCAATGAATCCCCCCAAAGAGGCACCAAGAATGCTACCCAACCCAATGAGAATGTTTTGAAATCCTTGGAACAGACCTCTCTTGGAGGCAGGTATAATGTCGGAATTAACGACTGTAGCCAGCGTGACAAGTCCGCCTCCACCGACCCCAGTGATCGCCCGCGCAATAAACAGTGTGTAGATATCTCTTGCCAACGAACAGCCAATACAACCAAGAGTAAAGACGATAGTGGCAAAGAAGTAGCATGCTCTGCGTCCCAGAATGTCAGAGAATGAACCGTATAATGGCTGGAAGGAGGTGGAAGTAATGAGATAAGAAGTGGTGATCCAGGAACCAAGATGCGCTGCGTTGAACTCTGAAGAGATCAAAGTATATGTTGACGCAGTGATAGTTGAGTCAAACATTGCTAGAAACACATTGGAAAGAAGTGAAATCTCTATAGGGATTAAGTGTGGAATGGATAGGAGAGAAGGCTCAGAGTCTTCACTATTAGTTTCTGGTCCATTGGGGATGGACTCATATGAGGGGAAATCATCTGTGTCCTCCGAAGCGAGCAGAAGCACCGTTTCTGAAGTGGTTGGATGCTTGTGCTTATGCGACATACTGATACACGGTATCACGGATTCACATGTCAGCTTCTTCAAATTTGTACTTAAATGGTTTTTTTTATGATGTCGACAATGATCATCTTTTGTTGTTTTGACGTTACCTGTGGCTTTGACAGCGCGCCGAGCCACAGTGGCCGAAGCCTTAACGCCACGACAGAAAAAATCATGTGGCTGGGTATAGATAATTCGTCTGCTCTACATCGTACAGTAATCGAATCAAATCTGTCGTCATAGTTTATAAACATCTGTACCAGCATATGTAACAATGACAGCTGATCAAACAGTTGGAGCGTGAGGCATTGGGATTGATGGAACTGTGATGTAACTGTTCTGAGGATTGGCAACACCAGCAAACACAATCAAGAAACCAACAACAGTGGCACATAAACCTAACGCACCGCCAGCTCTAGTCGCTGCAACGTGACCAGTAAAACTTCCAATGGCTAAGCACATGATGAATAACCACACAAACAAGAACAGGAGGAAAAATGGCCAGGTAGCTTTGAAAGTACACAACCACATTAAGAACGCAAAGACAACCCATGCTGACAGGAAGAACCCCATTGCATTGTTGAATTCATCAGTACTGTCATAACTGGAGACAATTCCCCAGACATCACCCAAGATAAAGGCATAAGACATCCAAAAGCCACCAAATGCACCTAAAGAAGTTGCTGCAAAAGTATTCTCGAGCAACAAACACCAAAGACCGGCAATACTTTCCAATATACCACCTAAAACTAGAGATGAACCTGCAAGGACGTTCACGTTACTGACAGAACGAGCGTTTACATTGACAAGAGACACAACAAAACAACAAATAGAAAAACCAGTCAAACCAAGTGGTACTGGGTTACCCATTGGAAGTGTTGGTGCCTTGTGTAAACCAGGGTTCAAGGACCCAGCAAAAGCATTCTCCAAATCAGAACGCTTAAAGGCTTGGTTACCAAGATAGATAACATCACCATTAGTTGAAGTTCTGACTTTTAGAAGTTGTTCTTCTGGGACATCATCTTGACCATAAAGGTGGGAAGGACTGTTTTGGGATGATGAGAGGGAAACCCGGCGGTTTTCTCCCTTTTCGAGGTCTGGTTGGGACATAGTTGATGAGTTGAGAGGGTTAGTGACTAATTCCAAGTGTTTATCTTAGGAAGAGCACCCAAGGGGTATTTATACGTCTTCTAATTTGGAATTTCAAGGCCTGGCATATTGCGGAGCAGTTTAACGGACTTTTGGGTGGAGTGACAGAATCAACATTCCTTTGTCCTGAGTTTTTACGGAGTGCGATTTTGGCATGGGACTTGGTTTGCGAAGTTGCTCAACGAAGAGGAGAAGCAAAGACATCCACAGAAATGAGACAGGCACCTACCCCTTACTTTCTAAAGCGTGTGCTTATGATAGATAGACCTCTTTCGACAGAAATAAAAATTCTTTTAAACGGTACAGTGCGTTCTGTAGGTGAAAACACCTGTATTGCCAATTGAAAGCACAAGGAATAACATCAACGATGCGGCTACAAATGCAGTCGCCGCAAAGTCCCCAACCGTTTTTCGGTTCAACGCACTGGACCCTTCATTCAGCCTTTCCAGGGTGTAAATGTAAAAATCAATTTATACTACATGGATATAACTAAGGTCTTCCAAAGTTGTTCATTCTATATTTACTGTTCAAACAGACAGAGATCGTTACATCTAGGACTTCAAAGTTGAGAATAATGGATCCTCGAGTCTAGAATCTGGATTCACCACATTTATCCAAAACGAAACGATGATTGGACCACGTTTGCTTCTTGAGCAAGTCACAGAGTCACAGATGTGTCTCCGGAGACCGTCAAGATCATTGGATGACTTCAGCTTACATCATCATAAATGTTAAACTCACGTGCTAAATCAGGTGATCATATAAAGCCACATGGAAGAATCACCAGGATTCTTAGTTGCTTGATAAAAACCAAGATGATAGTAATACGTTTTTGCAATCCAAGAGCTACCACACAGTTTCAATAACACGGTCCTATTATGAAATGAGCAGAGCTAACTTCATATTCTTTGTGATTTTCATCACATTCATTCTCCCCGGACCGATAGTCACTCCTATTGCTTCTGATGCACAATATGAGAAGCTTGCCTTGTTCAAGGGTCACTTATATGATTCCTACAACCAATTGGCTAATGGCAAATGGAGCGAGAGTTACAGAAACCTTACTGGGTTTATGCTGAGTTATGGCGATGCTCTAGATGGCAAGATTAACCAGACATATCCTCTTCCTGGGAAGGATTATGATCATTGGTTAGACAACCAGAACTATTCCATTCTTCCAGATGAGGTCACGAGAAAGGCCAAAAGTATATGGGCATTGGAACAGGATGAGTCACATGACCAGATGAACTACTATACTAACATATCATCCACTCTAAAGGGTCAATTTGAGTTGAAGAATACCTCGTTTGTAAAGCTGCCATTGGCGTTACCTCAGTACTTGGTGAACTTTAATGAAGATGTGGGGATCCCATCCTCAGAAACAACAGTGCGTTTAAATACAGTGGGTAATATTACGCAACCAGGGAACATAAAGGTTGATATTACTCCCATCGACATGTTGCATGGCACCTACTACAATGAATGGGACACTAAGATCAAGTTAGTCAGTATCGATTTTGAGGTATCAGATATTGATGAGACAGAAAAGCATAACCTGGAGACGAAGGGTTTTTATTTTGTGGAGACTGGAAACATTGTAACTTCAACTAATAGTGCGAAGTTTTTCGCACTATATGGAGGCATTCAGCATTTGACCTTCAATGACAAGAACTACGAACTTGCACAGAAGTTGGCATTGAGCTATTTTAACAACACACTATTCCAGACTATGTCCGAAAGAGACAATAATGAGATTAGCTTCAACTACTTGACACAAGTCCTTGATAATGCACAATCCCATTGTGAGTACGTGTCTTATTTCCATCTGAATAAGGTGCCATTGTCAAGAGATGAAATCAAGGACATCGACAAGGAGCTTCAGTCACCAATTGGCAGACCAATCGATTATGATTTAATTCCCAAGTTGAACATGACTGGCTTGCTTTACTCACCAGAATGTGCAATCCAGCTTAACATCCCTACAGTGTATGGTGTGAAATCTCAAATTCAGGTCTATCGTTATCACAAAATTGTTATGATAGGAATTGGGCTATTGTTGACCCAGATTGTTCTGATAATGAAGCAGATGAATTATTCCAATACTCCGTCGACTATATCCCGTATTTCCTTCTGGTCAATTTGCCTGATGAGCCTGGTCGATGGTGCACTCGCAATGTTGTTCTTGGTGAGTTCTGCCATTTGGACAAAGTTATACTTGAGTTTGACTGTGAGTGCATTCTTGGCCTTTGTTCTTGCTACAATATTTGAGATGAGGTTCATGATTAGCATTTACACTTCTCAGCTAAACGAGCGGAGTGTCGATTTATTTACCGCAATGAGGGGAAGGCCTTTAGATGAGAGGGATGAGAATAATGACAGCTCGAATAATGCTCCAGCTGAGCCTCTAGATGAAGCTCAGGTTGGCGGAACCATTTATTCTCGGTATTTCTTCGTCTTAATTATCTTTACGTTTATCACACTAAACTCTATCATGTGGTCAAAGCCTGTGCGGAAAGCTTTTGAATACATTGCGCTATTTGTCTTGAACTCTTACTGGTTACCGCAAGCTTACAGAAATGTGATTAAGGGGTCTCACCGCTCTTTCAAAGGATGGTTCATTGCCTTGACTACTATTGTCAGAACCATTCCATTGGGCTATGTGTTTGTCGTCAGAGAAAATGCGTTTGATCACCACTATGACTTGAGATTCTTTTTGGTTTTAGTTGGGTGGTTGGGACTACAGATAATGCTGCTTATAGTTCAAGGAATATTTGGTGCGCGCTTCTTCTTACCAAAGAAATGGCTGCCACAAACCTACGACTATCACCCGATTTTGACTGAGGGTGACTTAGAGAGTGGATTTGGTATCCAACACGAACATACCCCATTGAATACTGACAACGAGAACAACGCACAGCAGATCAAGACATACGAAGGACACTGCACTGTTGATTGTGCTATTTGTATGAATGAGGTGGAGCTGCCTGTTTTGAAATCCAATCTTGATCACCCATCCTTGTTCTTACTCCGAAGAAAGTACATGGTGACACCATGCAGGCATATTTTTCATTCTGGTTGTTTGGAAGCATGGATGAAATACAAGCTACAATGTCCAGTGTGCAGAACTGGATTGCCTCCTATCTGAGATCTGTTGAATTGATTTTATGGTTAGACGACAGCAGATGATGTATAATCGCATTTGATGATTTAGCTGTGTATCTCATGGAGATTTTATGAGCTATGATGTGTATGAGTACCCCCAATAGTAATGATCAAGTTCAATTTGAATACATGCACACAAATATTATGTGTGAATTCCTATTTGGTTTAATATAAATTCATCTATACGACTACGACAGCTTCAAGTACAGACCATGCACCTTACACTAATGATTTGAACAGTATAGAGATTCTGGCTTCCAGATCTGGATCATAATACCCTAGATCGAAGTGTGCACCTGAGACATTGTAATACTACCAAGCTCAATCCACAGTGAACTAATTGGCTAGTTGAAAGGAAGAAATTTGATTACAATATTATTTGTATTACAAGTCGAGATATTGTAGAGAAAAATCAATCCGGTCAATCAACTAATATTTCATCAAGAAATCATATAGATTATCAAGCTGATGGTGATACTCATGAGTAAATACTAATTACCTACTTATACTTTTCCCTCGATCTGAAACTTTTGTGTAGTAGTTTATTTATTTGTAAGTAAGTTCCGAGAAGAAAAATACAGATTTACAAAACGTTTTATTGTCACAACCTTATTGAAAACAACTTTCATTTGTATACAAAGATGACATCGAATCAGCAGAATACTACACAACAGAGGTACAGAGCTTGTCTCTTCGACATGGACGGGCTGCTTATCAATACAGAGGATATTTATACTGAAGTCACGAACGAGCTCCTCGGAGAACACAACAAGGGTGAGCTAACTTGGGACGTCAAGATCCAGCTACAAGGCAGACCAGGTCCTGATGCCTCCAGATTGCTGATCGAGGCATATGATTTGCCATATACTCCAGAAGAACTGATTAAGGTGAATGTGGCAAGACAAGAATCCAAGTGGGCCAAGTGTGCATTTTTGCCTGGCGCCCTGGAATTATTGCAATACCTTGATGCGAACAACATCCCATTCGCCCTGGCTACGTCATCCAACAGAATCAATTTTGAGCGTAAAACTGGACATCTGCAACACGGATTTGAGCTTTTTGGTGAGCACATTGTGACCGGTGATGATCCTCGTGTTCCGAAAGGCCGTGGGAAGCCATTCCCTGATATATGGCTAGCAGCTCTGAAATCTTTGAACTCACAGCTTCCTAAAGGCGAGCCTGAAATTCAGCCAGAAGAGTGCCTAGTATTTGAAGATGCATTACCTGGTATCACTGCGGGAAAGGCTGCGGGCGCTTATGTGATCTGGGTCCCTGACCAGAGGGCCTTAGATGTCATGAACGGTGAGGAACACACCCACATAAATGGACAGGGTGTTATTTTGAAATCATTAGAGCACTTCGATCCTAAAGAGTATGGTTTATAGAGAAGTACATTTAAAGAGACCTAGATGTATGTGCATGTTTTATATTACTGTACGATGTTATATTGGTGAGTTCTTGAAGAGGTAGGAAACACTCTCACCGTTGTGCAAACGACGGATACCTTCAGCCAAAACACTAGAGATATCAATGGTATCCAACTTGGGACATAGCTTTAGTTTCTCTTCAAATGGCACCGTATTAGTACACACGACTCTATCCAACTTGGAGTTGTTGATGTTGGTGATAGCATTACCTGAAAGAATACCATGCGTAACAATAGCAATGACAGACTTTGCTCTGTTCTCCAAAAGAATTTCTGCAGCCTTGGCCAATGTACCGCATGTGTCAGCCATGTCATCAACGATCAAACAGACCTTATTGGTAACATCACCAACAAGAACCATACGACTCACTTCGTTGGCTCTAGCTCTCTCTTTGTGGATCAAGGCAAAGTTCAAGTCCAAGATATCAGCCAGTCCAGCGGCACGCTTAGCACCACCTGCATCTGGTGAGACTATGATAGCCTCCTCATGATCAACGTGCTCTTTAATATATCTAACAACACTTGGCTCAGCATACAGATTATCTACTGGCACATCAAAGAAACCTTGAATCTGAGAGGCATGTAGGTCCATAGTGATAACGTGATCACAACCAGCGGTGGTTAGCATGTCAGCCATCAATTTGGCAGTGATTGGAGCACGGGACTTGTCCTTTCTGTCCTGTCTGGCGTATGGGAAGTTTGGAATGACAGCTGTGATTCTTCTGGCACTGGCTGTCTTACAGGCATTGATCATAATCAGAAGCTCCAAGACACGGTCATTCACGACACCAGAGCCGATCTGAGTGATGATGTAAATGTCTTCGTCACGAACAGACTCATTGATAGAAAATGATACCTCACCACATGAGTCACGTTTTATATCGCAGTCCGTCAATTTGAAACCAAGTCTCTTGGCCACAAGTTCGGCGAGACCACGGTGGACATCACTAGTGATTATCTTGATAGAGTTCTTGCCCATTATGAAGGGTGGAAGTTTGAGTGATTTGGAAGTCGACTGGGGTTGCAAAGATTACGCTTTTGTGGGCGCTTAAAAATTTGGAAAAAAGATAAAATTTTCTAGAGATTATGTAACTTCTTATCTAATTGCGTGAGTCTCGGGAATTGGAGACTCAGGGACCCTTACAAAGAAAATTTCTCACACCTATTGTGATTTCTATGATCACTTGAATGCCTTTATTATACCAATATCTATTCCTCATAAATTGGACTTATATATTGGTCCTATATATTGGCCTATAAATTGGCCACTCTGCACCAGTTATGCGACTGTATGGTGGAGAAAGAAACAGATATTGATTGTGACTTCATCCATTAAATTGAGATCCAATCTTTTGAACAACATTTTCATAGACGTAGAGTTTCTTACGCTGCGGACCACACATTCATTGGAAGAGTCAATCTCACCAACTGAAGCAATGACCTGTTCCGGTGAGTAGGAGTGATAATTGATGTGCTGTAAAGTGCGTTTGCATTTACAATACCAATGTCAGTTGATGTCCTGTAACAAAACTGACTTTTCTTTTGAGGATGTCTGTTCAAGGAGCGATCATTCTCTCTACGATTAATTTTGACTATTTCATTCACATTGATTCTTTAGTATTTTTGTTTCGGACATTTGTTTGTGGAATAATATAGTTCAGGTCCTATATAGATCACTGTGATTCCATAAATCCTGTGTTACCTCTTGTAAAGTGCTGCTGGTACTACTTCTTTCCTGATTTGGACTTCTTCGTTTGCCGTCCTCGCCTAATAACGACTGTGCCATTCCTTACTTCATCAGAAGCATTCTTGAACTTCTCCTGGCTCTCTAAATAAAACATCAGATCATTCAGTTGTTCTTCTAAATCTTTATTCTGTTTCTTCATGTCGCTATTCTCCAGCTTTAATTGCTCGATGTTTTGGACAAGACTGGCACTGATTGTTTGCTCCTCTCTCAACTTCCTTTGAAATTGATTGACAAGATCCTTAAGATTTTCCGCCTTAGAAACCCTAATTTCAAATGAATTGATTCTTTCCTTTGTAGAGTCTGCAGCCTCTTTAGTGTGTACCTTCATTTCATTAAGCTGTTCGTACAGTGTATGTATGGTTCTCTGCTTCTCATCAATTGCTTGGTTTGAAGTGTACTTCGATTCTTTTAATCTGGATTCGTAGTACTCCCTCTGTGATTCAAGCTGGGAAAGTAAAACATTAGAATATTCAATGCTGTAATCTAAGCTCTTCCCCTTACTATCTCCTAAAACAGTGCAAGAAGATGCACCCGATCCTGCAGGCGAAGCAAGTTCAACAAGTTTTCCATCAGCCTCATTCTGGAGAAGTCTATGGACATAGTTATCCCCCGCATAATCCCATACTCTCTGTGTGGTAATGTCCATTGAAAAACAATGATTTGTAGACTCGTAGTGTTGAATAGCATGTTTTGATTCATATCTTCCACAACCTACGTTACCACATATCAGGCATACCCATAAATTCGAATTGCCGCCACAGTCTGTGCAAAGGTTAGATCCAGCGGATTTGAGTCCTTCAACTGAGAGGTTGGAGTATCTGCAAACTGGACATGTGTCATCTCGCCATTGACTTAGACAGTCGCAATGAAAAGTGTGCTGACATGTAATTGTTAGTAGTCCAGTGAGATCAGAATCCATTCTTTCAAGACAGACAGGGCATGTGGGTAGCTCTTTCACCACTAGCGCTGTTTGCTTGGACTCTTTCATCTGCATTGTAAAGGGATCTTCTATCAAATATGGAATTCCGGGAGTGAGTGGGGTGCTCAACGGTTTGAATATTACGCTTTTCACAAATATGGCATGGCATTTCTCAGATTCCATTGAATTGAAAGCTATGCCATTAAATTCATCCTGGAATCGCCTTGCCTTCTCTCTACTTCTAAACTTCATAAGAGCCATAAATCGGCTGTTTCTCTCGGTGCGGATAAGTCTAAAGTGAGAAATAGAAGCCAAAAATTCTTCACCAATGAATGCAAGGAGATCTGTTGGTGACATATAACTTGGTACCGCAACAATCGCAACTGTTGTGTCATCGGAATCAACTTCGATGGTTCCGGTTGATTTGTTACCTTCAACTTCTCTGAAGAGTCTCACTACCCCATAGCCCATGTACTGAGCTGTCAGAGGTTCATGCAATTCAGTCATTGATGAACAAAGTACTGTAATGTGTGATTCTCTATAGTCTTCTGGTTTGGGTTCACTGTAAATAATGGGTTCAAGTTCTTGGGCAGTAGCCTCTTCAACGTCTAAGAACAGGTTCTGGGTATCAATAGCTCTATGCGACCAAACGCTCCGTCCGTTCTTATGATACAGTTCGATGGTGATGAAATAACCAGCCATTGACAGTTGGTCTTGTAAATCAAACTTGCCACTTCTTTCAAAATCATTCTTGACGTAATTAAAAGTGTCAAAAAAAAAGGAAGGCTCATGTTATGTAAGAACACATTAGATAATCTCCAAAAAGAGGCAAAATGGAGAATCTAGACGAAACCTGATATCTTCTGAGTACGTCGCAACCAGAAATCGTTTTCATTACCAACATGACAGAGCAGGCTCTCAAGTTTACTCCATTGAAGTCATTTGTGGACTCATCATTCTTCCAGAGGGTCTCGAACCTCAAATTGGATGAGTTTAAGCTAGACACATCTGCCAAGTCCATCTATGCCTCCATACCAATCAAATCCCTACCCTCGAACGAACCGGTTGCCATTAATTTGAGCTCCGCCTCGTTTATAGAGCCGGATCCAACTCTCTATCCACCGTCTTCTACCTTGTTTTTGTCTGGGACTATTACAATCCTGAATACAATTGAAGAGTTCAAGGGGCTAAATAAACATGATTTCCTCAAGGAGAAAGCTCAATTAATTTTATCAGGAATTTCGAATGGAGAATGGTTAGAATCACCTTCACTTTTAAACTCTCTTGATATGATTTGCTTCGCTGATTTGAAGAAGTTTAAGTTTTATTATTGGTGCTGTACTCCCTTTCTTTCAACCAAATGGGATGTCGTCAACCAGACGAATGTGGAATTCATGCCAGATGGCTGGGAAGATTTTGTCGACAAAACTCAAGGTGGGTTTTTCTTACTCAACAGAAATAAGGCTGTGTCTATCAACGGACTTCGAGACTGTGAACCAGAAGAAGAGATTGAAGTGGGATTTGTCGACGCGACTCACAACTCTACTAGTGCTCCATCAAAGCTACTAAACAATTTTCTAGCTGCCTTATCAATATCAGGATTCCACTTAATCAAGCTCACAATTATTCGTTATAATTCACAGTCACTTCAAATCAGGCTACGTCATATTGAAACAGATCCAACTAAGGTGACTGGTTGGGAGCGCGCCCTGTCGAACAAGCTGGCACCTAAACTCACTGATTTGTCCTCACTCATTGACCCGAAGAAACTATCCGAACAGTCTGTAGATTTGAATCTTAAGCTTATGAAGTGGAGAATTGCTCCAGAACTGAACCTGGATATCATCAAAGAAACAAAGTTTCTCCTCCTTGGATCAGGCACTCTTGGGTCCTATGTAGCTAGAGCACTACTAGGATGGGGTGCAAGGAACATTTCGATGCTTGACAACGGTTCGGTATCACATTCAAACCCTGTACGCCAGCCTTTGTTCAATTTTGAAGACGTTGGCAAGTCAAAGGCCCATACTGCAGCATCAGCTTTGAAGAAGATTTTCCCACTGGTAAATGCTAAAGGTATTGAGATATCCATACCTATGATTGGTCATCCAGTGATTAGCGAACAAAAACAGCATGATGAATTTGATGAGCTGGAAATGCTAATCAAAACTCACGATGTCTTGTTTCTTCTAACAGATTCGAGAGAAGCAAGATGGCTTCCAACAGTTTTGGGTAATGTTCATGGAAAGTGCGTCATTAATGCAGCTCTAGGGTTTGATTCATTTTTGGTAATGAGACACGGAAACTTCACAAGAAATGGGACTGATGAGCAACGAGATAGTGACAAAAGGCTTGGATGCTATTTTTGTAACGATATTCTCGCGCCATCTGATTCCCTCTCTGATCGCACATTGGACCAGATGTGTACAGTAACTCGTCCAGGTGTCGCACTGCTTGCATCTGCGCTTGCAGTTGAACTTGTTGTTTCACTCCTACAGCATCCAGAGAAACAATTGGCATCGACAACAGAGACAACAGTATTAGGTGAGCTAAGCCATCAATTAAGAGGATTCTTGGGATCCCATCAAACTCTTAAGTTGGAGACACCTGCATATGAGTTTTGTGCTGCTTGTTCACCACGCATTATTGAAGAGTTCAAATTAAATGGCTGGGAGTTTGTTAAGCGTGTAATGGCTGATTCAAAAGCTGCAGAAGTTGTCAGTGGTCTTGATGACGTACATAAACGTACAGAAGAGGCAATGGCGGACATCGAAGACTGGGAGGAAGATGATGAATGGTAAAGGGATTTATTAGTGCAACCTTGTGATGAACGCGTTAAACTCTACTGCTATTAGAGCAAACTACTTGGATTAGCATACACATGGGATTGCATTACAAGTAGCTAAAGAATAAAGATAAGTATTTCAGGACCTGGCTGTCGCTTGTGAGACACGAAGATACTCTTTATTGTATGTTTCATGCCTAGATCCTGGCTGTTCAATTCGCACTGTCACAGATACCTGAGTTGTTGATTCATAATGAAAAACTTCTGCAAGCACCATGTTTCTACTTTATAAGATATAAGATATTACTCTGATTAGTAATGAATTATGCGCACATGGACCGTAGGAATTCAGATCATTTTATGAGACCCTCAATAAATCCAAGATTTTCAGTGGAAATGGTGAAGTTAAATATCATCAATCAAGAGATAAGTCTAGATTTTCATTATAGATAACCAATCAAAATTCGAATCTATATCCAGATTCCAGAGTATTGATGATGTGGTAGCTTGTCAAGCATGCTACAAAATATTAGAAAGATGCTATCAATGGTTTGCTGCCCTTCTTTTTTTTTTGTAAGAAAGGGCCTGAATATTTTGGTGTCTGAACTAATTTGAGATTAATAGTAACAAAGATTCTCGTTATCCCTAAAGTACTACCAATGCTAGAACCAACGAAACCTTATAGCACAGCATTTGAAACAGCAACTGAATCTTTCACTTCTCTTTTTGCAATTCCTGAGTCTAAGAGCTTAGACTTCAGCATATTGAAGAATAAGTAGCCCATGGATTATTTACATTGTGAACATGTGCACAAATCAGATCCTTTCGCCGTAGTGAGTGTGTGGAGTTATACAACTCTGGCAGTTTTTGAGGAAGGGTGATCGAATTATTCGGTGTGTTTAAGTCAACATATGGTATCTTTTTTCTTTTTTTTATTTTCATAATTTGGTTATTGGTATTCCACAGAGTCCATAACTGTTATGTCAAGAAATCGAATCTAAAACAATTCTGACTCGAGTCTGAGAATTTCAATAACATCAATGAACATTCTGAGAGGGCAGGGTGCTCTGTAAAGTTCTGAATTTCATGATTCATGGTTCCTAAAACTCATTGGAAGTGTCTTCGATTGTTTTTGCTTTCTCATGGAACATGCTAATAGTTAAGACGCATAAACATTGCATGATTATAAAAATTTGCCTCTTGTAAGTACACTTTAAATAAAAATGAATTGATAATTATGGATGAACCTTAAGAGGTAAATAAGCTATGAAATAATTCAACTTTTCAAAAGACGAAAGACTAAATCAGTTTCTGAAGGCCGATTGTTTTTCATGGGATAGGCACATTCAAAACCAATTCTAGGATTATCGAAAACGCGGGGGAGTTCCCGAGGGCTAAAAATTACATCACGTGATATATACTCTCGGATTTCTGGTAAACAAGTTTTGTGTGTTAAAGAGCTCAAGGTATGAACAGCCCGTTCTAGTGCTTGAATCAATAATCGCAATTCAGTGATGACTGTAAATAATAAAAGACATAACACAGATCATGATGACGAGCCACTGGCAAAACGGGCCAAAATAAAGGGTGAGGAAAAGGAGCACAGTCCTAATGACAGCCCAAGCGAAGATGAAGCGGATGAAGAAAAACTAGAGAATCAGGACAATGAAGTTGAAGACGATGAAGAGGAAGACGATGGGGATGCAGAAGATATACCCGATGGTGATAAGCCAGATGATGAAGATGCGGATGAGGAGGCGAAACGCACGACGCGATTCGAGTTTGATGGACAACAGTACACTTTCCAAGAGAGACCTTCTGTTTTGGAGGAAAGGGAGGGAAAGATTGAATTCAGAGTTGTAAATAACGATAATTCGAGGGAGTCAATGATGGTACTCACTGGTCTGAAGAATATTTTTCAGAAGCAGCTACCGAAAATGCCACGGGAATACATCGCTAGATTGGTGTATGATCGTTCACACTTATCGATGGCCGTGGTACGGAAGCCCTTGACAGTTGTCGGCGGTATCACATACAGACCGTTTGATAATCGTGAGTTTGCTGAGATAGTGTTTTGTGCCATATCATCTACTGAACAGGTTAGAGGTTATGGTGCACATCTGATGAACCATTTGAAAGACTATGTCCGTGCTACCTCACCAATTAAATATTTCCTAACATGTGCAGATAATTATGCAATTGGCTATTTCAAGAAGCAGGGCTTTACGAAAGAAATCACATTGGACAATAAGGTATGGGTTGGTTATATTAAGGATTACGAAGGCTCCACTCTTATGCAATGCTCCATGTTGCCGAAGATCAGGTACCTTGACAGTGCAAAGATTCTTTTATTACAAAAGTTGGCAATTCAAAGAAAGATTAGAGAGATTTCAAAGAGCCACATCATACGCCCTGGGCTTACTCAATTCAAGGATTTGAATAACATAACACCAATTGACCCAATGTCTATTCCGGGACTAAAAGAAGCAGGCTGGACACGAGAGATGGATGAGCTGGCTCAAAGACCAAGAAGATCACCACACCACGCCTACATGGCTCACCTTTTGACAGAATTACAAAACCATGCGGCAGCATGGCCTTTTGCCACTCCAGTGTCAAAGGAAGAAGTCGCTGATTACTATGAGGTCATCAAGGAGCCAATGGATCTTTCTACAATGGAGCAGAAGCTAGACGCTGATAAGTACTCTAAGATGGAAGATTTTGTCTATGATGCTAAGCTGATCTTCAAGAATTGTCGGAGCTATAACGGTGAGCATACAACCTACTTCAAGAATGCCAACAAATTGGAGAAGTTTTTTAACAGCAAGGTGAAGGAAGTTCCTGAGTATGCCGATCTTGTGGATTAAGAATGAAATTCTTAAAATAGTTCTTTAAATTGACTTTCTGGGTAGTTATGTAGAGACGCTCGTCGATTTCAGATTTATCGACTATTTACTTAGAGGTATTGAAGTGACAGCTACATCCCTCCTTTAACTTATAGATTCATTATAGATATTCGTTTCTCTAAGCTTCAGTATTATCTTCAGTTTCTTGTTCCTTCAAAACCTTAATAATCTCTGCAGTGGTTTCATTTTTGTAGATCTTGAAACCTCCTGCTTCAGTAACAGAACTCAACTGAACATTATTTTCATCCAATTTCTCCTCCATAACTTGTTTCAGAATCTTCAAGATCAATAGCTCAGCTTCTTTTAGCGTCAATGAACTGTGGTATTCGTTCTGCAACTCGGCCTGGGCGCCCTCGGAACCAGAACCAATTGCCTTAGCATCATATCTGTAAAAAGTTCCTGATGGCTCAGTGTGGTATAATTGGGGGCCCTTTTCCTTGTCATAGCCTGCAATGAGCAGGGCAACACCAAACGGTCTTGACATTAAGCTGTCTTCACCACTGGCACCTTCACCAAACCTCAATGCCAGGTCAGCAACAGATTGAGTGAGCGATTCCACTCCAATCTGCTCATCATAGTACAGAGAATGGTTCACTGAATTGACACGGGCATGATCAATCATAGAACGAGCATCAGCAGTCAAACCAGACATGGCACAACCAACATGTGAATCAATTTCAACTATTTTCTCAATAGAGGATGACTCCAGAAGAGAGGATGTAACACGCTTCTCAACACCAAGAACGACACCTTCCGAAGTGGCGATACCAATCGCTGTAGAGCCTAGCTGTATTCAATTTCGTTAGTATTCATGGATAAGTGGCAAAATATTGAAGGGAAAGGCGTACCTTAATTGCTTCAAGGGAATATTCAACCTGAAACAGACGACCTTCAGGCGAGAATGTCGAAACACCACGGTCATATTCACTTCTAGTAAGAAACATTGCTCCAATGGAAAGGTAGTTATGTAACCTTTTCCCGTACTTCAAAGGCGTTTGTTTGTTGGTGGCGATTCTCAAAATGTCAAAACGAGTTTACCCTGCCTTTGAAAATCCGAGGACCATCACCGCGATATTCCGAGGTCTGTTTGTTTGTTTGTTTGGTTTGTTTGTTTACTTTACTTGAAAAAAAGTGAAAACAAATCCAAAGAGAAACAAGTTAGATTGATCCCGAACACAACACGTATCTCCCAGTCCATTGAAAATATAGAGAAGGTAACACTCACTGAGTATAGTTCGTTTCCCAGAGTATGAGCAGTGATAATATCAGGCTTTTGAATACTGAAAATCAGAGCCTAGGTGCGCGCCTGGTAAATTTCCAGCCGACTTACACAGAGCTTCAAAAGATCAAGCCATTTCCTCTTAGTGATATCAAAGACACTAAGGTGCAAGAAGGTCTTATCATTAATGATCTTCTATTCGTTCTTCTTGGCCTCGAAGGGGCCTACGTCAGATACGGAGAGAAGTACAACCCCGGAGTTGAAAGACTAAGGCAAGAAGGGCCAGATTACCGAATTAATAAGAACTTGGATCCCAGCTTGAAGGATTTGACCAGAAAGCTGGTCAACTTGTCTAAAATGTTTGTATCGCTCACAACCTTCACCGAGATCTATGACTCGCAATCATACGGCCAGGTTCTTCAATCCTTCTGCTATGAGATCAGGCAGTTTCTAAAGAAGTACATCAAGTTTGTGGATAACATTGACCAACAATTCAAATTCAATAAAGACTTTAGTCTAAGACAGCTCGAGCAAGATTTGAGAGTCAATATAAGCTACAAGATGTCACATTTACATGAAATTACAAGAAGTATACTTGTGCTGAACAGGCAACGCCAAAATGAAACACCAAAAAACGCTTTCGACAACTTCGTGGCCAACATGAGAACAGACCTGCAGAATAATGGTTCAGTGGATTTACTCTCAGACTCATCGAGTCACCATATAGTGAAGGGTGGGCTTGTAATCAAACTGGTCCAGGATAGATTGGATACACATGCTGGCGACGTCAAGTCGAATGAGTTCTTAAGCCAGCTTTTAAGGAATATCAGCCGGAGCTATATTTCCATACTTAATGACTGGATCACAAAAGGAGAATTGAATGACCCTCACCACGAGTTCTTTATTGCTTCTAATTTAGTGCATGACTTCAAGCTTAACAATTTCAACGCTGAACAGTACTGGATCTCTAAGTTTGTCATTAAGACAGATGGTCTGCCTAAGCAATTTTCCAACAAAGACTTACAAATCAAGGTTTTACTAACTGGGAAGTACCTCAATGTTTTGAAAGAGTGTGGTGTTACTCTAGACTTGTTTTCTCAAGGCATGGTTCAAAGTTTAGATAGCTCTAACTTGTTATTGGTATTACAGGATAGCTACTTAACTGCAAACAGTTATATCATTGATTTCTTTGTCAACGGTTATGACTTTTACTCCATCTTACATCAGTTGAAATTTTACTATATGCTTCCAAACTGCACATCTATCAACAGATTCCTGGGGATTGTCTCTAGTGATTTGAAGAAACAACACAACCAAGCTTCAATCTCACGGTTGCGTCGAGGCTTTAAAGTAGCTTATAGTGATAGTGCTAATGACGACTTGCTGCACAAACTTTTGAACATCACTATAGAAAACGAGTCAATTTATGATTACCTGTTGGAAATCTTAAGGGTTGAAGCCATTGATGCTGAAGCAGCACTTCATTCAAACAACTTTGATACACTAAAGCAGATGATCAGTAATACACTGGACACGCATGCATACGATCCTAGCATCAAAGATACGAAGTCAGCAGAAAGTTTGAAATGTATCAATTACATCAACTTTGACATAATTCTACCTTTCCCGTTGAATTTGATTGTTACTAGGACCATTGTTATCCAGTACCAGCTAGTGTTTCGCCATTTGATTAACATGCACTTCACCGATCAGTTATTGAATGAATCGTGGCTTGAGATTAATAAGAATAAGATTTGGAAGTTTAAAGATTTTGATAAACCGATACCTAAATGGATCACGAGAGCACGCTCCTTACATGATAGAATGAAAGATTTCTTCAAAATTTACTTTAGCTTTTTAACCAATGAAGTTATTGAGTTAAACTGGGGAAATTTTCATAACGAGCTCGATGATGTTAACGAGTTTGAAGAAATTGGCAGTAGTCTCCAAAAGTTTCTCAATTCGGTCCTAAAGAACTCCATTTTGACCAATGAAAAACTTATCAAGATATTCAGCAGATCAGTCCATATCATCAACGCCTACTGTGGGTTTCTTTTATCACTTCGCAAAGTTTTAATTTTGCTTAATTTTGACCTTTATGAGAGATATAGTGATCGCCTAAAAGGTCAGCAGTATGACTACAACAAAAATTTAGAAAGATTAGAAAAGCTTAATTCCTATCTGAATGAATATTTGGATAGCTTCAACCAACATTTGAATGGACTGATTGAGGGGTTGAAGTACTATGGGGAGTTGGAGACACCAGAATTTTTGATTTTAGCCCAGAGATTGAAGGCTTCGTTCCCTAATGCTAATGAATGATGACTACATAATTGATTAATGATACACGAATTGCTACTCTTGCACTATAGGTAATATAATTGAATTAAAAACATACAACTAAAACTTAAGACTCAGAACCAGCTGAGAAAAAAACGTCGTATGTGTATCAGTTCTTCTCGCTTATCTCAACTTCAACACCGTTAACTCCTGAGCTTTGGCTCAATGTGTCGATCGATGAAACAGTCTCCTCATCAACAGGACCCTGTGAAACCTTCTCGTCCCTCAATTGCAAGCATCTAATAGCACCTGCAATTATAGCAGTCACAGTTGTGGTAGCAATCATTGAGAAGCAACCTTTTCTGAAAGTAGGAGCAGTGGAGACGTTGTAAAAAATCAAGGACCACCAAGCATTGACAGCTCCACTGAACATATTCATTGAGGCAATGACAATAGCACGTTCTTGTAAATCATTTCTAGTAACTAAATTGGCCCAAGCGAAGAAGGAGGCTTGACCAGCATAGGCAATACCACCCAGGTATTGTCCTGTAAATTGTAGAGCCCTGTTGTACGGGTCAATGAGGATCAAGATAGACGCAATGAGAAGGAAGAATGAGATGTAGATAGCCACCATCCAGTGGTATCTACCACCAGTGTGATCAACAAACAATGCAGCGCCAAATGTGGAGACAATTCCCACCGCATACATACCCATAGGGAAATGATTTCTATCATCAATGGAGTAATTGAAGTGACGGAGATAAATTGCAAATAAGGAGTTAGTCGAAAAGGACTCATTCAAACCGCCAAACGACCACAAGAGACTAAAAAGATACCAGTGCCATCTGCCCAAAACTCGTTTGAAGACATCTACGCCGAATCCTTTCTGCATTTTTGGATTTTTTACTCTCTGTTTAGCCAGTTCAACCTCTTCTTTCGAAAAATACCAAGCTTTACAAGTCTCTGGTGTGTCAGGGAAGCATAAGAGTGAGTAAATGGCAATTGGGATCGTGATGATGAAATCAATGATGAACAGCCATCTCCACCCCGCAAGACCTCTGTAGCCATCCATATTGTTGTAGATTGCAGCTTGCATAAAACTGGAAAAGATAGAACCAACTAGACCAGAGGCAGTAAAGATGGCGCTTCTCTTTGTCAACTCTGAGCTCTGGACCAAACCAGTGTGCTCATTGACTTTGTCCTCGGCATTGTACCATGATCCCAAAAGGAGATGACTTCCGGTGAAACTCGAACTTTCAAACAATGCCTGGAAGAAACGAATAACACAGATCTGACGATAATTCTGGACAGCATAAAGGCCCAAGGTCAAGAGACCCCAGGCGAAGCAGCAAAAAGACAACCAGTAGCGTGGTGGAACTTTCAGTAGGATCAAGTTGTTGGGAATCATTCCGACAATATAACCAACTGTGAACACAGTGTTGATAATGTTATACTCATCGCCCTTCATGTTAAGGTCCTCCGCCATACCACTGACATAGGCATTGGCTAAGTTCGTACGGTCCAAGTAGTTCACCCAATAGTTCAAACAGCAGAAACTTAAGACGAAGCAGTCGATCTTAAGAAGAAGACGAGCCTCTTTTGGATTAGAAGGAGGTTCACCCCAGACAAAGTTTCTTAGTTTGCGAGGTGCGGAGAGAAGATCAATCATGTATGAGATGCAGTGAGGGAACGACAATAAAAACAAAAAAAAAGGGGGAACTTTGACTATCTTTATACGCAAAACATACAACCCTGTGGTATGAGCGAAGTGTATATCTGCTTATCTACTGCAGGTCGGGTGATTCTCAAAGATGGAGTGTAGATCTTCTTAATGGGTTTCGAACTCCGCTCTCGATAACTTGATAAGTTTTTCTTTTTTGATTCGGCCACGCTCGTATAACTTGTACTCTTTGGGATATCTATTATTCTTCTACAAAAAAAATACAAAAAGACATTCAATTGTTTTATGAGAATATGATGCATCAAGCAGCAGCCACAGCATGCGCTGATGAGGATCCTGGTGGATCCAAAACTGGAGCTCTCTCTTCCTCTGAAATAGCAGTTTTCTCACCTGTTGGTGGTGATGATGCTGGATGCATCAAATTCTGGATTTCTTCATTCAAAGCCCTAACCTGGTTACCCAACCCTTCAATTTCAGTATTTAGCAAATTTTGTTTATTGAAAAGGGCCTTCTTCCAGTCTTTAAACTTTTTCTCCTCAAATGCAACAATTTCATTAAATTTCTTTCTCTGGATCAACTGTTTCTGAACAAAGATAGGATTCCACTCAACAACCAAGTCATCAACTATAGTCTTGTTGAACTTGGACAAAACCTTATAGTTTCTCAACCCGTTCTTATTAATATCCTCGAAGTCGAAGTCTTTGATTAATTCATCTTCCTGCAACTTAGACTTGGCCTCGTTTATTCTGGTCTTTAATAACTTATCCCGACATCTTTCATAATAGGACTCAGTAGATGAAATCAAGTCAATCATATGGTTTGCCAACAAGATTTGTTTCAACTTCACGAAGTCACAGTGATCTTCATTCCAAACCTCAGCAATGCCCCAGTCGTATTTTCTCCCAATGACCATGGTTGTTGTGTACTTCTCCTCGCCGTTGTCGCTAATTGTCTTAACCTTCTTCTCGGCTAAATCTTCACATCCAATGATGGCATAAGGAACCTGGCCCAAAATTTTTGTCTTCACTTCATCATCTTCAATGTGTTCGCAAATTTTGATGTCTTGGGCCTCGATAACTTGACGCACTAAATCTTTCAACTCTGATAACTCATCAGTAGTCAAAGAATCGGCCTTTGCAATCACCGGAATCAAGTTCACTCTGCTAGAAATGTGTCTCAATGCCTCGATATCACTAGTGGATAACCCCTTAGATGTAGGATTGATGAAGAATATACAAGCATGAACCCTATTATCGACCAATTGTCTTCTATCCGGTTGCTCCTCTTGGAACATGTATAGTCTCAACTGCTGGTCGATGTACTCAGTGACCGGAACATAGGAGAACTGGTTGTCAATGCCATCACAGAACCCTGCAGTATTGATAACGGTAAAGTCTAAATCAAACCCATCCTCAACAAGAAACATCTTCTCGGCCTGCACTGAGGTTGTATTTGGGAATTCATCGTTTGGTTTAAAGTGACGTTGATCCCAGATACTGGCTCTTAACTTAGTACCAAACAAAGTATTGATGAATGTCGTCTTTCCCAAGCCAATCTGACCCACAAGCAACAAGTTCAAAGTTGCGCCCTTCTTGGATTTCAATGACTGTGTCTGTTGAGGAAGAGTCTTAATTCCCACTGGGTAGTTCTTGCCAAATGTTGATGAAGGAGACAATTGAGAGTTGAAACCATGCTTTGTACGGAACATGCCAAAATGAGAGTTGGATTCTTGAATAAGGGAATTAAATGGTTTCATTGTAGTATGTCTTAAAAACTAGAAGATACACTGGAGGATTCAGGGTTTGATTTTATCATTTTGTGGGTCTTGATAGATCAGATCATAAAGTATTCAAATACTATTCATTGTTTTTTTCTTGTTTTTGTGTCACAAAATTAAATTTAAGCTCAGCGTGAACTCTAGCTAGTGCCCGTTGATGAAGTTCCTCAACTGTTAGAATAGACAAAAAAGCAGACTGTGAAGTACTCTACATGGCACTGAGTCCTGATACTCTTTACCCACTTTCAACTGGCTCTCTCACCTGAATTGATTCATGTATATTTCAGCTAGTGCTTTTGGTAATAAACATACTAGGCCTACAACTTACGGTCCCGCCATATTTGAAATTCCAAAGAATTGACACACTCCTAATGTATAGAGGTTCCTCTTACTTTTGGTTTACTCTGTCGATAGTGTCCACCATGTATGTCGAATCTTTCACGCGGCTTCCTAACTAGGCAACGCGGAACAACGCTCTATCTTATCTTCAAAAATCGGAAATTGGAACACTGCATTTGTGATCTGCAAAGTTACTAGACGGTATAACTGTCTTGAGGTACATTGTTGCTGATATGATCCAACTCGCTGTGAAAAGCAATTAGGGTGCACCCTGGTTCAAAGATAAGAAAAATTGAAATTTCTTTACACTGCTCGGGCAAAGACCAAAAATCACCTATCATCTAGGTACAATTCCCTCTCAAAAATGATATTACTTTACATGTATCAGTTCTTCTTCGCACACTCATCCATCATCGCAATCAACTGCTCAACATTCTCTTGCTTCTTACCACTAACCGGAACGATTTTCCATCCATTCTTCTCAACAAACTCTTTCAACTGAAAGAATTTCTGTTCTGTATCTTCCAAATCTGCTTTAGTTGCGGCCACAAGCACGCGCTTCCCCTCCATTCTGTGGCCCATTTCACCTAACAAAATCATTAAATCCTCAACAGGGTTTTCTGATCCCAAGGAAATGACAAATACCAAGCCACCTGATCTCTCCACATGACGAAGAAAGTCCATACCCATTCCTTTATTCTCTGATGCCCCCTTGATCAAACCAGGAATATCAGCAACAGTAAAGCTCTTTCTATCAAGCCCAGTGGAAATAGTACCAATTGTTGGTTGTAGCGTTGTGAAAGCCCAGTGACCTACTCTTGGTCTGGCATTTGAGATTGCTCTTAATAGTGTCGACTTCCCAGCATTAGGAAGGCCAACAAGTCCTAAATCTGCCAAAAGTTTCAGTTCGAAGAGGAAATGCCCCTCGATATAGTTTCTACCCACCTTGCAAAATCTCGGATTTCTAACTTCATTAGTGAGGAAGTGCATATTGCCTAGGCCACCAGCTCCACCACTCAACAACTTTACTGGACGCTCTGTGGGTTTAGAAAGGTCAATACCGTGAAGTGGGAACCAATCGCCTTTAGCTTCATCCTTGATAAGATGGTAATCGTACTTTTGAACCTTCTTGTCCAGTTTCGAGAAGTACTCCTTCTCTTTGTGCCAATCTTCATCCTTGTCCTTGTCCTTAAACTTCCATCCTTCACCAATTGCCCAGCTCTCTCTCTCCAGTTTTATTATATCAGGTTCTGAGTCTCCATAATAACTGCTCTTTGCTAGCTTTTCAACTTCAATCGAGTCAGTCTCTTGTTCCTTGAACATATTCGGATCGGGAACCCATCTGATAGTTGTTCCCACTGGCACAGTAATTAACACATCCTGGCCTGTCTTACCATTCAGCTGTCTCTTCTGACCAGGAAGTCCCGCACCTGCCTGGTAGAACTGTTTTAGCTTGTTCAATGAAGTAAGACCCTCCACTGCCTGAACGTACACATTGCCTCCGTTACCGCCATCACCGCCATCAGGAGGCCCGACACTGCGGCCAGCATCCCTGAAGAACGACACTGAGCCATCACCACCACGACCTGATCTTAGCCGCACAACACGAAGGTCTGAGAATGTGGTTGAGGTAGATTCCGCCTTGGGTCTCTGTTTAGTAGAGAGATGCGAGTATGCTGAAGATCTCAACTCATTCATGTGGAAAGGAATCGATATCGTCATTTGGCCATACTTCTCTGCACGTAGGATCTTGAAAGGAATGGTAGATGTGAAGTTTTTGTTCGTGTCGTAGTCATCGATCTGACGCATCAAGGAGGATGTTGTGGCTGTGATCGAGTGAGTCTCCTCTTGGTCTAATGAGTTCAACCAAGCTTCGTTCTCATCCTGTCTAGGGGCGTTTGAAGTTATGTTGTGAATACTTCTAGTGAAATCGCGGTTGATGGGCCTTATTAGACGAGGTAAAAGTAGCTTTGACATGGTACAGATCGTAACTGGTTAGATCTCCGAATCAACTGGGACTGGAAAGTGAAAAGCTCATCGCCAAAAGTTTGAATAATGACATAATCGTGACATAACAATTCGCGATATTTTTTACATCACTTCTACTGTTTGCCTAGGCAGAAAGAGTCAAAAAAAAAAAAAAAAAAAAATAAACAAAGGAACAAAAGCTAGAACTCACCTTTTACTCACAGTTACCAAACCGCGACTATAAGATGGCAGCAAAGAAGTGTAAAGGCTGTGGATGCACAGACTTCACACGTGATATCCACTCTGCGTCCTCAGATCTTGCCTGTTCCCGATGTGGGCGTGTGTTTGAAGAGAACCCCATTGTTTCCGAAGTCACTTTTGGTGAATCCTCCAATGGTGCTGCTGTGGTACAGGGATCATTCATTGGAGCAGACCAGTCAAGCGCAACATTCTCGAGTGGCCCTCGTGGTAGTTCGATGGATTCCAGAACAAAGACCTTGGCTAGCGCAAAGCGAAAAATCAGGGCTGTCAGTAACGCGTTGAATATTCCTGAATACGTCAGTGACGCTGCATACCAGTGGTTCTCATTAGCACTAGCAAATAACTTTGTGAAAGGCAGAAGGTCCCAGAATGTCATTGCCGCTTGCCTCTATGTAGCGTGCCGTAAGGAGAAAACACACCACATGTTAATTGACTTCAGTGCAAGATTACAGATTTCAGTTTATTCAGTGGGTTCTACATTTTTAAAGATGGTGAAGACACTACATATCACCAAGCTTCCACTGGTTGACCCATCTCTGTTCATTCAGCATTTCGCAGAGAAATTGGACTTTGGTGATGACAAGTTGAAGGTTGTCAAAGATGCAGTAAAACTGGCACAGAGAATGTCTGATGATTGGATTCACGAAGGTAGAAGACCTGCAGGTATTGCTGGTGCCTGCTTACTCCTAGCTGCCAGAATGAACAATTACAGACGTACCCATTCTGAAATTGTTGCTGTGGCTCATGTTGGTGAGGATACACTCCAACGTCGTCTGAATGAGTTTAGAAAGACAAACGCGGCAGGATTTACGATTGAAGAGTTTAGAAAGAGAGAAGACTTTGAGATGTCACTACCCCCATCATATCAAAAAAACCAGAGGAAAAATGCAGTGATTTTGGAGACTGCAAAAACACAGGATTTCAACTATGCCGAAGCTGTGAAACAGGCTGTGAACATCGAGGTTGATGGAGATGAAAAGCCCCAGGATATACAAGACCATGATCTCATACGTCGTTTGCTTGTTGATACAGATGTAAATTCCGATGAAATTATTGCACAATTGGAGCGTGTCAAGACAAGACAGCAACGTGATTTCAAACGCGTGGTGGATACAAATAATATCAATGTCACACCAGAACCAGAACCAAATACAGAAAACAGTGAGAATGAGGAAATTGAGATTGAGAGACGCAAGCAATATCAGCTTGCCGTGACTGAAGACGTCGATCACCCAAAAAACCTACATCTTTTGCCGACGACACAAGAGGTTCTTGCAACTATCGCAGATGATCCTGAAAACTTTGATGACTTATCAGAGACTGAAATGGATAATTTCCTTCTTACAGAGGAGGAATCGCGGATGAAGGAACGTGTGTGGGTTGGTATAAATGAGGAATATCTTCTCGATCAGGAACGAAAGCGCTTGAAATCTGAAGCTGATGAAATATCTGGTCATCAACAACCCAAACGTCGTAAACGCACTAAGACAGAGAAGGATGCATTGGATGGCGCAGAAGAGGACGGATTAGATGGTGCGATGAAAGATATTGGAGAGGGAGGAAGTGCTACTGCGGCTGCGAGAAGGATGATCTTGAAGAAGGCACCTTCGAAGAAGATCAACTACTCTGCCTTAAACAACCTATTTGAAAATTGACCGGCGCACTGGATATATATGGTACTAATGAATGATTAACGGACAAACTATCTGAGAATCGTACTTTGAATAAGACAGGTCCAATCGTCTGTTTTGTAGCGTTAACAAAAACAGCTCACTACCTGTATTATATCGTTCACCGACATCGCAGTATCACAATAACCCTAATTAATATTAAAACTTTGCATTATTACCAATAATCACCGCATTTAACACTAATAGTAGGCACATTGATAGTGTGAGCACCCACTTTAGGCTCCTTGTTGTGCCCCTCACAGGTCTCTGTCGAACCAGACGGCGAGACATATGAAAGTAATTCCACAGCCCCAGCCAAAGCACAATTGACGCAGACAAAAAAATAAGCACTCCGACAACAGTGGAGAACACTTTCTGTTTGGGTGACCTTAGCGTCTCGTGAAGGTCAAAGGATAGATCCAACAAAATTGCTAATGATAAGAGGGTCAACACGGAAGCAAACTTAATATATTGAAGCATGGACCGTTCTGCCTGCAAGCAGTCACGGGGAACTGAAAGTGGTCCATAAGTCACTGCTCGCACAAGGGACATTCGAAACTCCAGTTCGTTGAACTTGTAAAGCTACTTGAGTAAAGGTAAACATATCGAGAGTTGATTGATTGGGTTGAGTTCCCATAGTTACCAAAAATTGTGTAAGACATTACGTCAGCCTCATCGCTTTTAGAAAAAAATTTATGTAAAAGATTCTTACAAATGACCTTCACAGTCAAAGGCGCTAACAATTCCCCTTCGAAAGTAAGATGTCATACCAGCCACTGGATCTCTCCCAGCAAAATAATGCTACACCAACAGTGCTGTGTTGCAACTGTGGTGTTCCTATGGATGGTTCCCAGGGCCTTGTGATGTGTTACGACTGTATCAAGTTGACTGTGGACATTACAGAGGGTATTCCTCGTGAGGCCAACTTATCCTTCTGCAGAAACTGTGAGCGTTTCCTACAACCACCAGGCCAATGGATTAAGGCTGATTTAGAATCTCGAGAGCTTCTGGCGCTGTGTTTGAGAAGGTTGAAGGGTTTGAACAAGGTGAGATTGATTGATGCAAGCTTTATCTGGACAGAGCCCCACTCTAGACGTGTCAAAGTCAAGCTGACCGTTCAAGGTGAAGCTATGGCCAACACTATCATTCAACAATCTTTTGAAGTTGAGTACGTTGTGGTTGCTATGCAATGTGCGGATTGTGCTAAATCGTACACTGTCAACACTTGGAGGGCTACTGTTCAGATCAGACAAAAAGTCGCACACAAGCGTACTTTCTTGTTCCTTGAGCAACTTATCTTGAAGCATAATGCACATGTTGATACCATTTCCATTCAGGAGTCAAAGGATGGTTTAGACTTCTTTTATGCCCATAAGTCCCATGCTGTGAAAATGATTGATTTTTTGAATGCAGTGGTACCTACCAAATCCAAGAAGTCTGAGGAACTTGTGTCACAGGATATCCACAGTGGTACTTCCCAATATAAATTCTCCTTTTCCGTGGAAATTGTCCCAATTTGTCGTGACGATCTGGTGATTTTGCCAAAAAAGGTTGCTCATTCTTGCTCCAACATTTCCAGAATCGTTCTCTGTTCCAAAGTCAGCAACACGCTTCAATTCTTGGATCCATTAACATTACAAATTGCGGATTTGTCTCCTCAAGTGTACTGGAAGAAACCATTTCCATCATTATCTGATGTCTCCCAATTGGTGGAGTTTATCGTGTTGGATGTAGAGCCAACGGGGTACACCAAAGGTAGATGGGTTCTTGCTGATATTACATGTGCTCGTTCCTCCGATATGGGTATCAATGACCGTGAATTTTACGTCCGCTCCCATCTAGGTGGTATCTTGCACCCGGGTGACTCAGTGATGGGTTACTATCCATCCAATTCCAATTACAACTCTGACCTGTGGGACGAGTTGGACTCTACTAATCTCCCTGATGTTGTTCTGGTGAAGAAACTATATGTGAGAAAGACAAGAAAGAATAGAAACTGGAAGTTGAAGAGAATGGCTCGTGAACAGGCTGATATTTACGCTAATGAAGAGTCTCGTGCTGCTAAACAAGACCAAGAACGTGCTGAGAAAGATTACGAACTATTCTTACAAGAGTTGGAAGAGGATGCTGAATTGAGACAAAGTGTTAACCTATATAAGGACCAGAATGCTTTGCAGAGACCAGCTGAGGCCGAAGATATGGACGAAGATGACGAGGATGAGGATGCACCAGCTATTGACATTGATGAGCTATTGGATGAGCTAGACGACATGACTTTGGAGGATTAGATGTTAGGCATAACAATGTACATTATATTACTCAATTAAGCTTTAAACACTTGTCACGCTCTGCAACAATATATTTCGTTCCAGCTGTAGCGTTTTTGTGGAAACCCAACCACGACCTGGCAAAAATACTCGTTTTAATGGATTGCCATACTTGTCCACAGTGGGATGGTCTAAAGCTGATGGAATAGGCTTGGATGGATCATGAATATTTACGTCAGTTCTCGCTCTCCTAGTCATAGCAGCCCCGAGTTTCTCGTTTTCAACCGCGACCAGCTCTTCTTCGATGGCTCCTGATCTACCACCAAACCTTCCTAAAGTGACTGTAGTGGAAACTGAATCAAACTCTTTATCGTCACTGTCAATGTTGGAGTTTAATTCAGTGGTTTGTCTACGGACTTTATCTTTCTCAGTGTTAGAATGTACCTTCGTTTGGAAACGAGCCCTCCACCTAGAAAGTCCTTCAGGGGTTGATAGGTCATAACGAATACCATCGTGTTCAATAGTCACCTTCTTCTCTGTGGTCTCCGATCTTTTAGTTTGAGTTTCACTCACCATTAAAATGTGAAAACAAGCTGCTAAGAATACAAGAGCTCCAAATACAGCGATGCCTCTCATCCATCGAGTTGATCGATTATCAGGCATCACTGTATACTTTGATTCGTTGGTGACTGTGTATATGCATTCGGCTGTCTTGAGGATAATCAAGGGTGCCTTTCTCTCTTCAGAAACCCACCAAAAGCACCTATCTAGTTGTTAGTATTTACAGATTATAAAAAACGGGAGGGGTCAAACTCACTTCTCAAGTTGATGGGTACTAGTTTTATCGGGTGCAAGCAAAGATTGGTAATCCTCCAAGATACCACCACGGTAACGCGCAAAGCAGCTTGCACCAACGTAATGGTTTATACACTCCACTAAGCCTTCGAAGTGTCGCGATTGCTCCAGTAATGTGATCCTTGGCTTGTGATTAACTGGATCGTCAAACAAACACTGCCAAGTTCCAATTTTGGAAAGGACTTGGCCACATAAATAGACGCTAAGTAGGAAAAAGACAATAACAATGGCTGTAGTGCCTCGATCAGTTCGCATGATGATACCAGCTACTGTGGCTGCATCCATAATCTCTTAGAATATTTATTAGAAGCAAAATGTGGGTTCATACTCGAGTAGTCATTTTTGTGGTATTTACGGTAAATCCAATACCTAAGTTAAATTTTATTCCCATTATACAAGATACAAATCATAATCATTGACCGTTGACATATTGCTGAGCTTTAGCCTTAACATAATTTGAACCCTTCTCATCGTTATGCTTCTCCTCCAAAGCCAACCATTTGGAAAAGAAAAACTTGGCCTGCTTCTTCGTGATCTTTCTCTGTAATACACGCTCAAAAAGCTCCTCGGCCTTCTTTTTCTCAGACTTCTTGATCTCCTGATCAATGTAGACGTTCCATAGATCGATACGTTTAGGCACATCAGCGATCAAGCCTTCGAACAGAGTTCTACCTTGTTCTGGGTCGCCCTTTTGGAATTCTAACTGGGCAAATCTGCGCACAATTTCAACATGGTCACGCTTTGGCAAAGCAGTAAGTGCAGTCCCGAGAACCTCATGGGCTTTTGTATTTTGCTGACGTTCCAAAAGATATTCACCAAACGAGACCCACACAGTCACAGACGACTTTCCGAACTTCTTGGTAATAGTTTTGAACAATGCATCAGCTTCATCATACTTCTCTGACAAAATATAGATACTAACAAGCTTCTGATGCATCGTCAAAGAGTCCATATACTCTGTTGACCGCTTGAATATTTCTTCCAAAGTTTCAGATGTACCAAAAGTGTTCTCCAAGTTGAGCAGGGCAATCCAGATGTTCAACTTCTCCTGTTCTTCACGATAGGCAATAGTTTTCAAGGCACGTTCACCAATTTCTCTGGCCTTCTCAATCTCACTCAATTGCAATTGGAAGGACATGTAATTCATCCAGACAATAGATGAATTTGGGTTACCGATGATCAATCTCTCAAAATCCGAAATAGACTGTGGAGCTTTGGACTTGAGATCACCTGTAGTATCTTGAACATACTTCTTTGTAGTCTTCTTCTTCCTTCTTTGTGTAAAGTCCTCATCATCACTGGACTCATCATCGCCTTGGACTTGATCTAGAATCGAAGCAGTCCAATCAAAACCGTTGGTGCCCAAACCTGAAAGACCAGAAGAAAGAGGCTCATCAGACTTGTCGTCAATCTCGTCTTCAATGTCAGAACCATCCGAATCTGAAGTATTGACGTCAACCTCTTCATCTGAATCATCCACTTCAATATCTTCAGCATCTTCATCACTGACATCTTCCATCTCAACATCGTCCTCGGCAAAGTAAGAAGCCTTCATACCAAGAGACAATTTCTTTTTGTCAGTGTCAATCTTCAAAACTTTAACTTTGACTCTGTCACCTTCACCAAACAAAGCGCTTAAGTCATGAATGTCGTTGTCAGAGATCTCAGACTTATGACACAAACCACTGATGTTTTTGGTACCGCCCAAGTTAACAAAAACACCAAATTCAGTGACTCTTCTAATGGAACCTTCAAATGTTTCACCAACGACCAAGTCATCAAAGTTCTTCAAAATATTCAATTCACCATTCACTTCAGAATCCTTCAAAGTCAAAGCCACATTATTCTCACTGTTAACTTTGGAAACCTTACCAGTGACCTGTTGGTTGACCTTGAAGAATTTCTTCCAATCCTTCAAAAAGCTGTCAGACAAGTCGCCCACTTTGACGTAACCAGTCACAGCAGCTCCAAGAGAGACGAAAATGCCCTTATCGGTAACATTATTCACGAACCCCTTGACAATATCACCAACTCTTAGATCTGCCGCGGATTTGACCAATTTATCTTTAGATTTCTCCGATTTAAGGGAAACAGCAATCCTCTTGTTGGGCTCATCGATTGACAACACAACAGAAGGAATAATGTCATTGACACTAAAGATCTCACCCAATTGATCATTGAAATCATCCAACGCGTCAGCACGAGAGGCCATAGCTCTCACATTTTCTGCCAACTCGACGAATACAGAATTCTCAGAAACTTTCAAGACACGAGCTGGCACTTTCTCGCCAACTTTGACATCTTCGAAAGAAGTTAGTTCTTGGTCTCTAGCTGTGAGAACTACTGTCTTCTTTTCTGTATCAATTGACTTGACTTTAACCTTCAATGCAGTGCCCATTGGAAAACTCTCATCCAAACTACTTAGTAACGCAGTATTATTGGACAGATTCATGAAAGAAATGACACCCTTCACGCTTGGAGACAGAGTCACAAAGAAAAATCCTTTAGTGGAGTTGTTGATGAAACCAGTGTATTCTTGGCCCACAGTGAGTTCCTCAATGGTCAACGGCTTAGCAGCCTTGTTAGTTAAGAGTGACTTCTTGGCACTCAGCTCAACAATATTCTCTTTGGACTTTCTGTGGGAAAATGGCAAGAAGTTATGGTTACGCGCATCATGAAATCCAATCACTCTTACGTCGATGATATCACCTTTTTTGAAATTTGACAATGGCTTCCTTGGGTCCGTAATCTCTTTGAAATTGTCAAAGACCTGTGAAATGTCAACGCGGCCTTGAATGTTGTCAGCTAACTGGACATTCAACTGAGTTTGCTTGACTGCCTTGATCAAGGCTTTGGTAATCTTCCCATTGGTCAAATCTTCAATTTTCTTAATGGATTTATCAACAGGATTGATAGCAGCCTCATTAGAACTGTCCTTCTCCTTGAAAGTTAACAAAAATCTTTCATTGTCCTGATCTATTTTCTGAACCTTAACAGATAATGATTGATTAACTGTGAATACAGTTCTTAAGTCATCAACCGGACGGTCAGTGGCGTATTTGGCCAAAACCAAACCCACCAACTTACCACCAAATCCAACAAAGACACCATTTTCAGTTACAGATTTAACATAACCTGGAATAGCTTCATCAGAGATCTTAATATCTGCGAAAACAATAGGCAATTCGTTATTCTTTGCGGCCTCAATCAAAGACTTCTTAGCAGTGAGGTTGAAGACTCTCGAACGATTGTCCTTGTCCAACACCAAACCCTCAATAATGGAACCAACCTCTAATTTTTTCAAAAGAGCACGGTTTTGGTCATAACTAGAATCAGATAACTGACCATCAAAGATAACACCTCTCAAGTTGTTCTCAGGTAGTTCAACAACAACAGAATCTTTTGTCTTTTCGACAACCTTCACCTGAATCACAGATCTACCAACAATCAGACTGTCCAAGGCTTGTTTTTGAGCAGAACTAGATTCTTGAGATAGTCGGCAACTAACAGAAACCCTTCTAGTGCTCTCATCAACAGTGACAATTCTGACGCTAACTGTTTGACCTAATCTCAAATGGTCTTCCGGCTTCTTGACAAATGTTTCACTAATCTCAGATTTTGGTAGGAATGCCTTGACGTTACCAAAGAAAGAAACAATTGCACCACTAGGGTTAAATTTTTGAACAGTAGCAACTGATCTATCGCCAACCTTTGCATCTTTGATATCACAGATTACACTTTCTGCGCCAACAAGAGACTTCTTCAAAGTGATAAAGATTTCACCCTTGTAAGGGGAGATATTGATTATTCTACCCTTGACCTTAGAGCCAATCTTAAATTTTCTTTCTGGGTAGATCAACTTCACATCACTCATATGCAATGGGGTTACAATGGCCTCGTACTTGTCGAAGATCTTGATCTTCAATCCTTGTTCGGATGAAACACTGAGCACTTCACCAGTAATCAGCTCGCCGACAGGAATATCCTGTGGCCTTAAGTACTTCTGCCCAATCACAGACTTGTCTAAAGTTAAGATGTAGTAATTGTCAATTTGTGAGTATCCCAAGACTCTGGCTGGGTGTGTAGTACCCGCTCTGAAAGTAGTAGCGAGGGAAGATCTATCTCCTTCGACTCTAGACAAGTGAACTTGGCCAAATCTATCACCAGCAAATTTCACATAGACATAGTTGGCATCATGACCTAAAATCACCGCAGAGTCAATGGTATGACCAATTGGAAATGCATCTAGAGGAGATGATGAGCTTTCAGAATCATATGCAGTTTCTTGTAGGTTAATGATATGTGGTAGAGCGGATAGGTAGAGCTTCTTAGCGCCACCAGATAAAATGACAGCCAATACTCTGGCCTTTACAATTGAGCCAGCACCATATTTGTGCTTTATGTCGTTCTCATTGAAAGCAGCAAGGTGAGCCATGTTAATAGATGCATCAACCAAACCAAATGCTTTTGCAACGACACCATTCTCGGAAATCTCCGTCACAAGAGCATCGATCAAAACACCAGGCACCACTGAATCAACAGTGCTGACAGAAGTTGAGACATTCTTCTTGTTGGTGGTTAATCTCAGTGTAACTGTACGGCCTTTATTGCTAACGATCGTCGTGAGTACAACTGTACCTGCAGAAATGGTCTCCGGGTTAACACCGGCCGTCTTTAGCTCCTTGTTGGAAATGAAGCCACTCAGACCTTCCTTACCAATATCAAGAATCAAACCATGGTCTTCAACACTGACGACAGTAGCTTGTAGAGTTGTATTTGGGATTAAATCTTCTTTCTCATCTAGAGTTTGGTTCACCTTGGATGGCTCTATGGATAGCTCGATGCGCTTCTTCTGTTTCTTTCCTTGGTTCTGGTTGACTGGTTCCACAACAGTGGCACGGAGCCATTGTCCAAGTCTGAAAAGTTTAGAAAGGTCTGGAAACTCCTTGCGCTTAATATTACCGTTAGTGACATTCTCATCTTCATTATCGCTCTCATCCTCATCGCTGTCTTCAAAGGCTTCCAACAACTTTGTAATCTGTGGAGAAATGTTCGTAATTGGAACAAAACCAATCAAGTTTTCCGGAAGTACAAGAACTAGATCAAGCTTATTAACTTGTTGAATCTGTCCCAGCACTTGTGTTCCTGGGATCAAATTCTTGAAATTCAACACCTCAATTGGAATGATCTCTTTATCAACTAAGTCCTCTGGTTTGGTTGTTGCTTTCGTCTTCTTTCTCTTAGATGGGCGCTCACCTTCTGTCTTAGACTTTGCTTGCTTTTCCCCTTCATTGGCGAACAAAACATCACTCACAGCCTCATTAGCAGCTTCTTTACGTTCCAGAGCAGTAAGTGCAGATGCACCACCTCTCGGAAAGGAGACTTCACTGGACTGTAACATGGAGACCGCTGGCACCTTTGTAGCATCTTCCCTGGTCAAAGGAGACTCCTTCTTGGCATCAGATCTTCTTCTCTTGCTGACAGCCATCGTCAACGATCAAAAGTTGTGAACTAGTGTTTCTCACTACAGTTCAAACAGTTAGAAAATTTTAAAAAAATTTAATCTCGGAGTGTTCCTACCAAGTTCCCAATCAGGAAACACAGATGAGTTGTATACGAATTCGCAGATCTTGGGGAGTGCCCTTTAACCCATCTGTATTTGAAGCATCTCATATCATAAGATTCACCTCATCTTATTGATCAAAGGAGACTACTACTATAACTAGGAATAACAACATTTATTGGAGTATTGAAAAGGAGTCACTCTATTGGGAAAGCTGACCAATGACCTTGGACAACTTGGCTGTTGATATATCCTCCGCGATAGATTTGGTTGCTATGAACTTAGAAGTTTTATTCTTGATGTATGTCTGTTCAATCAACTTCAGACGCTGCTCATCAACAATTGTCCCAACCTCTTTATTTTTGGCAATAAACTCCTCGAACTTGTTACTGATCAATAACTCATATAAAGATTTGAGGTCATGGATTTTCTTAGTGTACTCTGTTAATAGGGTGAGGGTATGTGGTGGGAGAAGGTGGAGGTATAATGGGAAATCCTGATCAATGAACTCAGTCAGCCCCTTGATGAGAATCTTTAAAGTCACCTCCTCTCTGTCTCTAGAATTGTCCTCGCTGAGTTCATATAGTTTCAAAAGGGCTAAGTTTGAGTTAAGATCACTAAAATCTTCGTTGTACTGGGTCTGGAGATAATCTTGGAGTTCTTCAATGACAGAAACATCGTATCTTCTCAATGTCGTTATAATCTCATTAATGGAATCTGGTCTTTGGCTCAATGGCTCTGTGAATCTATTACTCATTGTGGTATCTTCTTAATATATGTGAACTAGCCTGCAGCAAGCAAATTAACCTAGTAGCCTTACCTGTTTGTCTGCGAAGGCAACGGAATCACCTCTGTCCCAAACTTTTTGAAAAAGAACATGATGAATATGTTACCCGGCTTTTAGGTTAGCTATATTACAATCTATACTACAAGGAAGATTCAAAAAACGATTAATCATTAAATAATGGAACTTAAATTTCATCTATTAGTTCGAGGCATTTCTCATAGAAAGAAAGCAGTTCCAGATGACCCCAACTTAGTCCATATGTTAGTATTTTGTCTCACAAAATACACCGAATAATTGATATACTTACTTGACGATGAAAACGGAACCTGAAATCTCTTTGGCATCACTAAGAAATTAATGAACTGCACCAAGGGCCAAACCATATAATTGACTGCTAATGTGCTGAAGTAAATTTTTCTTATTTTTTCGGACAATGTGAACTTATCCCCACCTTCAAGTACAAAATTTGAATAAGAAAAAAAGCCAAACAATGATATAGGAGAGTAGACCAATTGGTCGGACAAAACCCTCTCCAACGCTGATACAAACGTCGGTTCAGAATTGTAAAAGTGGTTCAAAATCCAATACCATCCTTTCTGAAAGAACGATATCACAAAACCCCAAAAGATAAATCCAACGAATCTATAGAAGTTGAAGATATCCTTGTCTGTTTGTTCTGATAACTGCTGATAGTTTGGATTCTCACTGTAGCTTCCTGCTCTATGTATATTGATACTCGCTGTGTCACCATAATCATTGTAGAACGCCTCATCTGTTTGGCTGCTCCATGAATGCAGGGAAATTGACGCTGTCGAATCTGCCCGGAGCCTTATCTGACCATGCGAAGACACCATAGCATAAAAACATGACAAAGATTGGGCCATAGTGTCAGACAATCCATATAGCAGCGTATTAGATGTAACCGTCGTCAACAAGGGTGATTTCTGATACAGACTTTCATATTTGTAAATCAACTTGTACAGGAGTGACAGAAACGTGAGCAGGATGCACCAATTCAAAATTGGAACTTTAATTATCTTGAACTGTGAAAAGTATTTAATGAGTCTGTAATAGTAAGTCTGTTTGTATCTGGTACTTTGCGATATCACCGATTGAGATTCAACGTCATGTTGATTGTTAAAAGAGCTAAAGTCTAAGGTTGCGTTAGAGTCATTTGTGTTTCTGTGCGGCAGATTTGGCCTCACCTCAGTGTCAATCGTCCCTGATGCAGTCATAATAAGTGGAAATAAACCTTTAAATGCAAGTTGTGTTTAACGCGCCGCTGTTCCCTTATCAAATGTGTCAAGAACTCCTTTTCAAAATAGAAAAAATAATAAAGTTAAAGTCACTCAGGGGATAATTCTGCACGTGATTTCATACAGGGCTTTACAATGTTGTGACTTTTCGCGAATGGGATTACTTTTGGTGAAAATTTGCAAATGTCCCGAAAACCAAACAAAGAAAGCTGCAAACGGGACCTCGCGAATTACTCCACTACTTCCTGACTTATGGTAAGGGGCACATCACACAAAAAATTCCCACGCGCAGTTGCAAAAAACTGAAAAGTTCAACACAATCAATCAACAACTTGCCAACACCACCACAAGTTTGTCAACCGAATTTAGCCAATATGTTCATTCCAAAAGAAGACAGAACCAAGATTCACCAATACCTATTCTCTGGTACGTGTTATTAGCATCGAGATGGAAGGATGATATTTGATTTTTCACAATAAGTTTTTGATTGAAATTGCATTATCAACACAGGTCAACACAGGGACAACGAGAGGTGATGGATTATAAAGAAATCATTTGGTATCATTATCTGAACACTCAACATCATAGGAGTACAAGCTTCATAGATTCAAAAGCTCTAAATGTTCCAACCAATGCAACAAAGTTAAAAGATCTCTCAGAAGTCCAAGATTAAACCAAGGCCCGTCAGTACCTTCTTCATTTTGCACCATTAAAATACTAGCTATGCTTTTGCTATTGTTCTATTTTATCCTACAGCCCCTTATTAAGGTCATCCAATTATCATCTGTTTCATCTACAATCCTTCCATCTTTCATACTATCGAATATCAGTAATACTAACATTATCTCAACAGAGGGTGTCGTTGTCGCTAAGAAGGACTTCAACCAAGCTAAGCACGAGGAGATTGATACTAGAAACTTGTACGTCATCAAGGCTTTGCAATCCTTGACCTCCAAGGGTTACGTCAAGACCCAATTCTCGTGGCAATACTACTACTACACTCTAACCGATGAAGGTCTAGAGTACTTGCGTGAATACTTGCACGTCCCAGAAGGTATTTTCCCAAAGACCAGATTGCAAGAGTCTGCTCCAGAGAGACCAAGATTCGGTGGTAGAAGAAACTAAGTTCTGATGTAATTCAGAAGGGCTGTCACTTTATTTTTGTAATTCTGTTAATATAAAAATATCATTAGGATACAATTGTAAGTATAAGCACCTGGCAGCACTTTGTATGCTCTATTCTAATGTACGCTCGCTCACCTGTCTGTTGATAGGTAGTGATATCATTTTTCACGTGATTTTTTATAGGGCTACTTTACTAAAACCCTTACACCGTGTTGACTTCTATGGTGAAAAAAAATCAACAAAACGAAAAGTGAATCTCTAGAACGCTAAAAGAACTGTTGCAGCGGTACCTGAATACACCAAGATGAAATTGAACATCTCCTACCCAGCTAACGGTACTAACAAGTCCGTTGAAATCGATGATGAACACAAGTTGCGTGTTTTCTACGACAAGAGAATCGGTACTGAAGTTGAGGGTGACTCCGTTGGCGATGAGTTCAAGGGCTACGTCTTCAAGATTGCCGGTGGTAACGACAAGCAAGGTTTCCCAATGAAGCAAGGTGTTTTGTTGCCAAACAGAGTCAAATTGTTGTTGAGAGACGGTGTTTCTTGTTACAGAGCCAGAAGAGTGGGTGAGAGAAAGAGAAAGTCTGTCAGAGGTGCCATCGTTGGTCAAGACATTGCTGCTCTTTCCTTGACTGTTGTTAAGCAAGGTGAGTCAGACATTGAGGGTTTGACTGATGTTCAAAACCCAAAGAGATTGGGTCCAAAGAGAGCCAACAACATCAGAAAGTTCTTTGGTTTGACTAAGGAAGACGATGTTAGACAATACGTTGTCAGAAGAGAGATTGTTAAAGGTGAGAAGAAGTACACCAAGGCTCCAAAGATCCAAAGATTGGTCACTCCACAAGTTTTGCAAAGAAAGCGTCACTTGAAGGCTTTGAAGATCAGAAACGCCCAAGCTCAAAGAGATGCCGCTGCTGAGTACGCTCAACTATTGGCCCAACGTTTGCATGAGCGTAAGGCTGAAAAGGCTGAAGTCAAGAAGAGAAGAGCTTCCTCCTTGAAGGCTTAAATTCTAATGAACTAATGGAAGCCAGGAATGGGATGTGGATTGATGATCGTTTGTTTTTGTTTTTTGGAGAACATCAGAGAGAAAAGATTTCCTGATGCAATGCTTTTCAGAATCGGTGTGCCACTGATGGGGTTTTATATTGTATCTCACTTCATAGGATATTTATCTGTAAAATATAGGAAAGGTTTACTCATCTGTAGTTGCTGGCTTGACATCATGCAAGTGGGGTGCGAACTACCGAACCTTGGAAGTAAATATACATTGTAGAACTTGCTTAAAGCTTTAGGAAATGGAGAAGGACAAAGAGATATCGGCTTCTGGTAGCACTTTATCTACTTTTTGGCTTCTCTTTGCGTATGAGTAGAAGAACAGTTAACTGGGTAGCTGCATATTATCAACCAGGTCATGAAGAGCCATCCGGACACCATCTCACACATGTAACCAAAATAAAACTTCATCTAAGAACTAGCGAAACAACAATCACCTTCATATACTGATCCAGAAGTAACTACCAGTTCGCAACCCTAGGAATCAACCAGCATGGGAGGAGACGATCTCTATGTAAGCCAAATTTCCCGAAAGATCTCATTTCACTACTAACAAACTTGAGTCTTTCCCTACTCCATCTGAGGCATTTGGAGTTCGCCAACAGCAACAGACACGCAAACCACCACCTCCTTCTAATATATCCGCATCGTCAGTGGCTTCATCTTCATATACTAGAAATCCACCACAGCACCCTCAACAGTACAACCAGAGTAGAGCTGTGAGTAACCCTAATCTAAATGCAACACCAAAGTTAGTCCCTTCGCATCAACAAAGGGTGGCGTCAAATGGGATGAGACCACTACAGCAACAGTACACTCAATCAAATCCTGGAACACCTCAACATTCACAATTTGCCCCCCAATATCAGCCTCAGATGCAGAATCAACAGCCACGGTACAGTCAACAGTACCCGCAGTATTCGCAACAACAACAACAACAACAACAACAACAGCATCAGATTCAGATTCAGCAGCAGCATCAGCAGCATCAGCAAATCCCTGTCCAACTCTCACAATTAAACCAAGATATAGTTTCCAGTCAAGGGCGTATGGGTGTACCGTCCCCACAGTCGTATAGTCCCCCAAAGAACGAGCAGCAGAGTTCCTTGCCTAACTTGCCGAAGGATCCGAACCATAGAATGGATGCCAGCCAGATCCTTGAACGCCAACTAAGAGGGCTTTTTGATAGAGTGGACAGAAATCGTGACGGCAAGCTGGATGAGATTGAATTGGGTATTGCATTGACTAATGATGATGGAACCAAGTTCCAAGGAAGCACAGTAAGATTAATGATTAGGTTATTTGATACTGATGACAACACTGGGCTGAGCTTTAAAGAGTTTTATCATTTATGGAACTACGTTCTGCATTGGAGAAAAACGTTTCAGAAATTTGATGTGGATAACAACAAGAAGATATCCTTTGGCGAGTATCAAAATGCGATAGAAAGCTTTGGTTATAGACTGCCAACGGATATTGTACTATTCATTTTCCAGAAGTTTGGTGATTTCAATTCTAGCAAACCTATGACTCTAAAGTTTGATATGTTTGTGGAGAGCTTAATCTGGTTATTACGTTGTACCAACATTTTTAAGAAGTTTGACATCAAAGGAAATGGAATTGCAACAATTTCCTTTCAAGACTTTGTTCATGAAATCTTATCCTTTGTTTAATATATATGGCCTAACAATGTATATATGGCCTGACAATACATATTCGGCCTTCTGGATATGGAGTTTGAAGGGTGGGACATTAAAAAAAAATCAGTTTAAAGCTTGGTAGAGACACATCTTCAATATAAAAAAAATTTCAAAACCTCATCGGGATTGTGACACAAACAACGATAATATTAGCAGCAGCATCATGACTACCTTCCAAGATCTAGGATGCTCGAAATGGCTTTGTGAATCACTTTCAGCCATGAAAATTAAAACCCCTACTGCCATTCAGAGGGCGACCATACCCAAAATTCTTGATGGTCATGATTGTATCGGTGGTGCTAAAACAGGTAGTGGTAAGACTATCGCATTTGGTGCTCCAATTTTAACCAAGTGGAGTGAGGATCCAATTGGGATTTACGGTGTTGTTCTGACACCAACCCGAGAGCTAGCCCTTCAGATTGCCGAGCAGTTCACTGCGTTGGGTGCCAGTATGAATATCAGGGTTGCAGTCATTGTTGGTGGTGAGGACATTGTGGAACAGTCGTTGAAACTACAGGGAAGACCTCATTTCGTTATTGCTACGCCAGGCCGCTTAGCTGATCATATTTTGAACTCAGGAGAGGATACGGTTTGTGGATTGCGCAGAGTAAAGTTCCTTGTGTTAGACGAAGCGGATCGTCTTTTGAGTAATACATTCTCCAAAGATTTGGAGAGATGTTTTTCTATCTTGCCACCATCTGAGAAAAGACAGACTCTTCTTTTCACTGCCACTGTTACAGATTCCGTTCGTGCTTTGAAGGACAAGCCTGTGGTTCAGGGAAAACCACCAGTTTTCCTGCATGAAATAGAAACAGTTGACAAAGTAGCTATTCCTTCTCAGCTCTTAACTAACTACATATTCTTACCATCATATGTGAAAGAAGCTTACCTGCACAATACGTTAACAAATGAGGCCAATGCAGATGCCACAGCAATAGTCTTTGTCAATAGAACGCACACTGCCGAAGTCTTGAGAAGAACACTCCGTGCACTGGATGTCAGGGTTACTTCCCTACATTCCGAGATGCCACAATCAGAGAGAACAAACTCACTCCAGAGATTTAAGGCAGGGGCTGCGCGTGTTCTTATCGCTACTGATGTTGCGTCGAGAGGTCTGGATATCCCAACCGTTTCCATTGTCATCAATTGCGATATCCCAGCAGATGCTGATGATTTTGTCCATCGTGTCGGTAGAACTGCGCGTGCTGGACGTCATGGTGAGTCCATTTCTTTTGTGACCGAAAAAGATGTGGAGCGCATTCTTTCAATTGAGGAGAGAATTGGAAGAAAGATGAGTGAGTACGAAAAAGTCAGTGATAACAATGTCATAAAGGATTCTCTACAAAAAGTGAGTGAGGCCAAGAGAGAGGCATTGATGGACATGGAGAAGGAAGGATTTGGAGAAAAGAGAAGAATCAACAAAAGAAAGCATGGTAAGGACATCAATCATAAGGTGAGTAAACCAAAACATGGCAAATAGAATTCATACTAGGAGCATACTGTACAGCATTAATGATGATTCCGAATTCTGGAGGATGTTACATGTAGTGTACGTATAGTGCCAGTTTATAGGCTATGACCCCTGGTGTCCAACGGAGCACCCCTATTACTTAAGGTAATGGAGAAGGTGTATGCAAGTTTCTTCCATTTCGGAGTGATATTGCACCTGTACATCAAGAGGTACAAGCTATCCATGAGCATAAGAGTATTACAATATCAACAAACGAAGTCTGAAAAGTGAAAAAGTAAATAAAGAAATCTACTATTACAATTGTAGTGGGGTTATTGTGTGCTGCGGTACATTTAGAACTGCTATTATTGGCCACGGCTGAAGGGTAAGTTGTTTTATGTCAGAAAAAGGAGGGGCTAGGCAGGGCCCAGCAGGCCGGTAGTGAGTGGGACGGAAGCCAGGTGGGGACGCAGAAGGAGCCCTCCATTTCTAGGTAGAAACCATGGGCCAAGGCCTTAAGAAAAACCACCACAAGTTTGTGGGGTACCAACAAAAAAATGTTGATGGAACCCTAACCGTTACAAGAAGTAAGAGAGATATAACAGAGAACGCCACAAGATATCAGGAAAACACAACAATGTAAATACACCCGAATGGAAGGCTCCCCTCACGGCCCACGGCACGTTTTTTTCGTGGGAGCCAGGCGTTTTTAGCCCTGCAACCATTACGTGGTGCCCACTTCCGAGGCCCGGAACTAACCGTATCAGGTATTATTCGCGGTCTCCTCCTCCCCATCCCACGTACTTTCAAATCTGCCTCAAGGCCATTTGTGAATCAATAATTGTTGAGTTTTAACCTTCTTCTCTTTAGCCGCCAGCTACAAACCGACACGCAATGCTGTTCAAATCCGCCAACAGAGCTCTCTTGAGGGCCGCCAGAGTATGTACTGATTAAAAGCCCTTGCGAATGGCTTTGTGAATGAGTCCTCTCCATAGTTGATGCGATGAGCTTATCTCAATATGGGTGATTTAAGGTGTTTCAGAACGCACCCGGGCCCTCTTGAATCCGTACTGTCCTAAGTACTAACGTTAATTTCACAGACCTCTATCACTCAAAAGAGAAACCTATCCATCCATGAGTATCGTTCAGCTGAACTCTTGCGCTCTTACGGTGTCGGTGTGCCTAACGGTGATGCCGCCACCACTCCAGAAGGCGCATACGAGATTGCTAAGAAGCTCAATACCAACGACCTAGTCATCAAGGCTCAGGCCTTGACAGGTGGTCGTGGTAAGGGTCATTTTGACACCGGTTTCCAAGGTGGTGTTCACTTGGTCGAGTCCCCAGAGAAGGTTAAGGAACTAGCCAAGGAGTTCTTGCACCACAAGATCATTACCAAGCAAACTGGCGCTGCTGGTAAAGAGGTCACTGCTGTCTACGTTGTCGAACGTGCGTTTGCTCGTACCGAGGCCTACCTTGCCATCTTGCTAGATAGAGCCACACAAAAGCCAATCATTGTGGCATCCGCTCAAGGTGGTATGGACATTGAAGGTGTCGCTGCCAAGGATCCATCAGCCATCCACACTTTCCCAGTTGAATTGGAAACTGGTGTCACTAAGGAGCTAGGTTTGAAGATTGCCTCTGTGTTGGGTTACACTCCAGAGGCCCAAGACGAGGCTGCAGAGACTATTCAAAAGCTATACAAGATCTTCACTGATCGTGACGCGACCCAAATTGAGATTAACCCATTGTCTGAGACTGTTGACCACAAAGTTTTGGCCATGGATGCCAAATTTGGCTTTGATGACAATGCTGCATACCGTCAAAAGGAGGTGTTCAACTGGAGAGACTTGACTCAAGAGGACCCAGATGAAGTTGAGGCTTCTAAGTCTAACCTAAACTTTATCAAGTTGGATGGTAACATTGGTTGTTTAGTCAATGGTGCTGGTCTAGCCATGGCCACCATGGATGTCATTACTCTATTCGGTGGTAAGCCAGCTAACTTCTTGGACTGTGGTGGTGGTGCCACTCCACAAACCATTGAGAATGCTTTCAAATTGATCTTATCAGAGGAGAAGGTATCAGGTATTTTTGTCAACATTTTTGGTGGTATTGTCAGATGTGACTATGTTGCTGAAGGTTTGATTGCTGCTACTAAGAACTTGGGTGTCAAGGTTCCAATTGTTGTTAGACTACAAGGTACCAACGTCGATATTGGTGCTAAAATGATTGAAGAGTCCGGCTTGAAGATTTACGCTGTTAATGAACTAGACGCTGCTGCTGAGAGAATTGTTGAGTTGGCTAACAAATAAGTGCTGTTATCTAAAGATGTGTACGTAACGGCTCTGTTGGCTCTTGAAGAGATGAGTTATGTTTTGGTTTTATCTGTGTTCTGCCTGTAGTAAAGAGAAACAATCAACACCATCCCGATCGTTGGATTCCCAAACAGCTATGCAAAAAGAAATCAAAAATAACATTCCTAAACCCCATCTAGTTGAGCCATGTAGTGACAAATCTGACAAATTTTCTATACTGACCAACCATTAGAACGGGCATAAAAGTCGCTACAACGTATTCTACTCCTTAAAATCCTCTAATGTACAAATTCAAAGTCACACTAGTGACCCTTCTTCTTCTGTTTAGTAATGTGTGCTCTCAAAACCTTCTGCTTGTCTCTCAACGATCTCTTGGCCTTACCCTGGACATCTCTCTTATGAATCATCATAACGAAGTTCTTCTTTCTTGCCTTCTCTCTATTTGTGGTGGAATGTGCATTCTCACGCTTACCTCTGTGAGAACCAAACTTTTCACGATCCTCACGACCTTCTCTGGCCTGGGCAATTCTCTCTTCACGCAGCTGCTTGTACTTAACAGGACCAACCAACTTAGAAGAGTCAACAGAATCTTCATTTCTACTCTTTCCAGAAAGTTTGTCCAAACCAGCCTTTACTCTCAACTCCTCAATTTTGGCAAAATCAGCAGGGGTTAAGATTCTTGTAGATGCGAGTTCCCTAAATGCGGCATCTGGATCTAACTTGGCAATGTTCTCTATCTGTGCGTCCTTGGACTCTTCGGACGCATCCAGCATTGCTTCATCTTCATCGTCAGACAAATTCAAATCAGAATCTGCTTCCCCATTCTCATCTTCGTTCTGTTTGCTTTCCTCTTCATCATCTGAGAATTGAACATCGTACTCCTCATCGGACTTTACTTCGACCCAATCGCCTTCAATATCACTGCCATCACCATCCTCCTCATCAACCTCCCAATTGGCCTCATCATCCTCTCCATCATTTGCTCCAAGACCTTGCTCGTCTCTCCATTGTGCAAGTAATTCAATACCTGGGATACCACTAACACCGCTCTCAACACCATACTGGAGCAGCCCAGTCTTTTCACCACTAGACAACTCCATTGTCGCAGTCTTACCACGATCCTTACGCTTTAGCATTTCAGGGGCCACCTCACGATATAACGAGATCAATGACTTGGCTGCGATGTTGACCGGTTTGGACTTAGATCCCTTGTACTCTGTCAAGTCATGCAACAAGGTCTCGTCAATGGCAAGTGGATTTCTAGACAAAATCTCACGGATGGTGTTTATTCCAGCAGCGGCCACCTCAGGAGCGACACCATCCGATACAAACTCATCGGCAATCTTTCTAATAACGACAGAGATGGTCTCTGGAGGGACCAAGTCATGACAGGCTTGGGCAGCTGCTGCCATCACTTGTGTAACATCACGTTGCTTTGGCGTAAGATACTTCAAAAAAAAAGAATAAATCCCCAATACAGTCAACTTATGCGTACCAATCATTCTTGAAATCAGGTTCATAAGCGCAATTTTTTGTTCGAGGTCAAACTTATTTGAACTCTTGCCTTGCAAATGAGACTCAAAGAGCTGCTCTGCAAAACCTTGTGGGTCTCTCAACAGGTGAATAGCAGAAAAGTTCAAATATGTAGCAGAGTGTTTTGGTTTGCTCTTCTGCTTATCCATCGCCTTCATCACTTTATCAAGCTTCTTGGCTCTCTTACCACTCTTCTTGTTGATTGTCATTTGATGCTTCAACGCAGTTAAGTCAAATCCTTCCTCATCTGAATCCTCCTCAAAGTTTTCCTCTCTCTCCTTATCCGCACCAATGAAGAACTTGACACCAGAAATGGCCACCTTAGAGTCTGGGTGTAACGTGGCCTGTGTCATGATCTCAACAGTTCTTGAATCGTCCCAAATACCACGTCTCCACAGCTCTCTCGTCAACTTCGTGGCCCACAACCCCTGGGTATCCTTCTGCTCGAGAAGGTTGAATAGTAATGCTTGTGTCGATCTGTTGATCTTTTGGTTTTTCGCACCCGTGTTGACATTCTTCAAAAGACTAATAAGAGTGGTATATACTTGATGTCTCAATTGCTTTGAGTGATGTGTGTTGAGGTTAGCGGTACCCGAATAAGCAGCAAGAAGAGGAAAGATTGTCTGAATAAGTGATTCTGCAGATATAACGTCCTTGTTTCTGAGCATCACGAGGCACTGGATTATCTTCTCCCTCAAATCTGGAGAGAGGTCCCTGTGGTTGTTTGTAATTAGGGACTTTAGCTCATCAGGGAACTGCTTGGTCTCTTTAGGAAAACAGCCGCAGACAGCGGAAACAAATCCAATCAGTTCAGCAAACTCACCACTGCCGTCTTGAGAGCCAGATGGATTAGACATAAACAAATCACGTAAGGATTCATAATGAGCGTACTGTTGGAGAAATTCTTCGCGGTATGACTCTGGATCACGGCGAACGAGATTCTGCAAGAGAATGATATTGTTTGGGAGAATAGCGGCACCCCTCTTCTTGACCATTTTGAAAAAGAATGATCTGATTTGGCACTTAGCACCTATTGACACTTAAAGAGATAAAAAAAGATTCAGAAAATTTTCAAGGAGCTCATCGCTTATGTAAGCAAAAGGAAAATAAAAACTTCTTGACTCAAACACACCAAGCTGAAGCTGCAACTTCAAGTTCAGCATGTCCCACGCCAAAGAGATCAGAGAGAAGAAGGCATTACAAGCCAAGCTCCAACTTTCCACGGCGAATACATCTCGACTGGTAAGCAGTTGGCTCAAAACATCCCCCTCTGCGACAACAACAACAACAACCAACAGTTCTACAGCAATAGAGGATGCCTCAGCTCGTGATTTCTTCGCCCTACCCATCATCGGTGGCTCCAGTGGCCTCTCATTATTATCATCATCACATCTAGGAGAATCAGATAAATCAATATCTACAATTGGTGATTATGTCCTGACAGGGAAATCCCTGACATCCCTAGGATCAAAAAAGGCTGGTCTGGATAACAAAAAGGTGCTGAAAAACACACTGCGGCCCTCATCCAAGGCTTTGAGTGCATTGCAGAACAAACTGCGGGCTCATGGCAGACAGCAAAATCCACAGAATGCTGCTCCTGGAACTCTGAGGAGTCGCCATCAACATCAACAGAGGAAGGTTAATGTTGAAAGTGACAGCGATGATGATGATGATGACCGTTTTATCAAATCTGCCCCAAAGAAAAGTTTTGGCCTCTTAATTGACAGCAAGATTAAAAAGAAGTGAACAAAACTACAGTGTGTAATCGAAATAAAACTGGTATTAAAGAAAAAGTATTAACGAACTGAAAACATTAAAAGTCCGTGATCTCATCTCTTCGTTCTCTTTGCCGACTCAACGACAGCATCATCTTCAATGGCAGTGGTTCGCTTCTTCTCAGATGATGTACTCACACTCAGAAGTGAATTCACAGACAACTTGGAGGTGGTGGTGGTGTCCGGAATGACAGTCTTGATAGAAGCCCCGCTGCCATTCATATTCATTGCCATCCCTATTTCCCTCTGTCTCTGGATAGCCTGTTCCTCAAGCTCTATATCACTGTGCTCCGTGATAAGATCGCTGATACTTGCAGTCGATGGCACCTTAGTCAATGGCCTTCTTGGATCGACTCCAGAGTTGTGTCTCATCACTTTATGTTGATGATGGTGATCAGTCGGCAAGAACCCAGAAAATGAGCCGTAGCTTCCCCGAGATGATATTGAAGACACTGAAGAGTGTGAAGAGTACAGTGTGTGGTGTGCTGAAGATGCTGTTGAGGAAAGAGAATTGATGTTGGATGTCGGAACTGAAGAATTTCCATTGTTGGCCATCTCAATGACGCTAGGTCTCAGTTGGGAAGTTAGGTGAGCGATGTTCGGAATAGATGAAGACGATTTATTTGTATAGTGCTCAGGGATGGAGCGTGGTGGTGGCGGCTGTTGCTGTTGCTGTGGATGGTGCGAATTTGGTGATATCTGATGTAGGTAACTATTGAGGCCCTCTCTTTTTTCTGAAGCATTCATTGACGACTGATACAAATGTGGAAGACTACCAGCGCTGCTCATTGAGGACTGTGTAGAATTTGGGTGGTGCGAAACACTTGAGGCCGAGACCCGTGGTGACGAGTTCAATGGATCCACAAGGAACGAGCCTTGTCTGCTGTTGTTGTTATGTGAGCTCTCCCAGAAATGAATAGATTCATGGCGTTGCTGGGCACTTGCAAGAAAAGGATTCGCCCTCTGGATGTATTGCTGCTGTTGTGGTGCCTGTTGGGATACAGCAGGTGTAGTAGCTGTTGCCACCGGTTGCGGTTGCATCTTGCAGCTCTCTGCCCTCTGCCCAAAGCTTTTGTGAATATGCCTCAAGTCCGCAATATTATTTGTAGAAGCTTGCGCCAGAACAGAAACGAGTCTCGGAATAGTGTCGCCTAGCTTCAGCACATCAGAAACAGTCGCGCGAACTCCATAGTGCAAATGGTCAGACTTCTCAGCCATGACCTGCTGTTGCTGTGCAATCTCAGCAGTGGTTCTGTGGAGATCTGGAGCAATACCACTAGCAGATGTTGGTAGAGGTGCAGATACTGGAGGAGGTGGAGGCGCTTGGATGTAATAGTGTTGATGTGGTTGGAACGGCGGCGGTGGTGGTGGTGGTGCCTGGCATATTATAAGGGGAGTGTATGGATGCGGTGGGACATATGTCTGTGGATGGTAAGAGATGCTGGTGCTCATATTACTGCTCGAAACTGTACTCGTTGGTGACACAGAGCGCATCATCTCATCCTCAGGCACCACACTCTTATTGCTGGAGCGTCTCTTGATCATGTTGAGGCCCGCCTCGTCGCCTTTGCGGAAATATCCATTAGAGTGGCGAAACTCCCAGATAAGGTCCTCGTTCTTCTTTCCTTTACCACTGCTGGTGTTGTTCTCACTCAAATCAAACACTTTGTGGAAGCCGTACATGTGAAGCTGCCTTACGAAGCTGCTGACGTTTCCATGCTTGAAGTATTTGGTCAAAGCTGAGGCAAACTCTGTGCCTGGATGAAGAGCAAACACGCAGTCATCATCAGGGCGAGACCACCAGATCAGATTTGTGAGGGTAGGGTCTGTGAGCATTCCATATAGCTTATGTACGAAAGCCGTCTTCTTAGACGACAGAGGCCCATTTCCCTGTATGGTTTGAGGTAGCGGTGGAGGTGCCACAAAAGAAGTAGTGTCGACAACCTCTATCGGATGAGTCTCTCGCCGCGTTGTATTGCCACTAGATGTGGGGCTGGGGAGGTCACGCATGTGGATGTCGACAGGAGTACTAGATCAATGGTATTTCAGTGAATTAATGGTGGCCTGTTTCTATGAAGATGTCCATGAATTAAAAAAAAAAAAGACTTGCGGGGTTATCCTTTCAGTGTAGGACAGACAATGGTAACAACTGCCTTTTACTAGACGACGCTATGTGAAAGTGTTCGGTTGAAAAGAGTATTTCCTAATGAAAGCTCGTTTTGCAACTTCGACAAACAGCGTAATATTTATCGATAAAGACTCCATCAGTATGATTTTTTTATTTTTTTCCAACTTCACATAATCGGACAAACGCCGCTTTTCGCTGGAGACGAAAAAAGAAAGCGAAATGCGCAGTTTCTAAGTATGTGATGCCGGCGTATGCACACTTACCGGAGTAATGCCTGCATTGTATCGCATATAAATGCGCCAATAATCACCCTCAGTTTTCAGTTGATAGCTTATAAGAAGACACAACCATAGATTGGTGGAGAATTAAAGAGCTTACAGTGATCGGTCCTACAATATCCGCACATATTTGCAAAAAATTGTGAGATCAAACAGGCCATTTTACTCTATATGCAATCGCACATATACGAATTTAAAATATAAGCTTCTCGAAGAACATTCGCATCAGCAGTGACGTCGATCGCAAAATCCACCCGCTCTAATCCTAAATCTGTACGCACGTTCTGCAAACCGGCATGAAAATTGTACGATTCATCGAGCAGAAAAGGCCTATCCGTTAGCTGTGCCCACCCTGCCCCCTGTTCGTAATACATTCATTACGTAGGCGTCTGGTCCCTGGCTGCAAACTCAAATTGTTGTAGTAGAAGATGCATGGTGACAAGAAGAAGTTAATAAGTTAGTCCCAGCTCGCTGTTTCCGACTCATTGTTTCCGGCTTATTGTTTCCGGTATGTACCAACAACGTTCCACGCTCCTGCTCTTTCTTTCGCCATACTTAATCTAAATGCAGCTAGCTCGCTCTATAAATTTTTTGGAAAACTCTACGAATCATCAGGTGTAGTGAATAGGGAAGCTATGCCAATGAGGATTGCCAAATACAAGTTCTCTTCTGTATACCACGAATATGATGATGATGAACAACCAATTTGTTCGGTATGCATCATGCCTGTGCGCATTAGGTTCCTGAGAGACTGGATGTATCGAGTATAAGAGATTTATAATAGTAAACCCCGTAGTATTATTAGTGGATATCGATAATTTCGAGCAACGAAAGACCGGCCGTGATCAGGTATCCACATTTAAAAACTTCTTGATGTTTCAACTCTTAATACTTAAGATTGTGAATTTGATGTAATGCTGTGATATGACGCACTAGAGGAACCTATGCAGCGCCCAGTTAATATTCTTTATTTAGTCTTAACAATCTCAACGGTTTTATTCCAGACTCCAGGAAGTAACAGCATGAAGTGAACAAGCATAGTGTGAACCGCCTTCTTTTCCTTGTCAGAAGTTTACGACATTCCAAAACGTGAGAGCTCTTGGTTCTTTGCATCATTATTTTCCCAACTTTCATGACCAGCATTGTGTTAATCTCCGGTACATGCTTTCCCAAATGATAAAATACCTTTCCGCTACTATCAACGTGGTGTGGAGCTCAAATGAGTAAAAATCAAAGACTGAAGCCCAATCAACCTAGCGTAGAGGATTGATTGGCCTCTTCCTCAACGTTCCCTGTGCTCCGCACAGCCCTTATCTTGCTATTCCTACAGTTGTGCGACCAATCTTTCAGCGTCTATTCATGCATCATAATATCACAATCCTCGGCACATCTTTTATCATTCCCCCCTCACATACATTGTTTCACCCCTATAGGGGTCCTTGCTACTCAATAATACTCACAACTCACACATTCTTGATGCGGCCTGTCACCAACTATTCCGAAACCCGCGTAAACGTTGAGTATGTAGGAGGAGTCCAGACTTGCTTTTTCGCCCCGAGAAGTGCGTCAGCCCGCTTGATATTCGCGACAAGCTCAAGAGTGGTCAAAAATTCTTCAAACATTCTACTTTGAGAGTCAGTCAGAGCTATAATAACATATTTAGCGAGTTCAAGATTACGTTGATCGGACCTGTCCTGAACAGAGGGGTAAATGGCTCTCAGTAGCAGAAAGTATATTCCATGAATCGACAAAAAACCCACAGCCGATTCTCCCACCAACCCTCTCTTCCCAGTAGTGATCCAGCTACTGGAGTATATCTATGTATCCACATATATGGCTACACCACATGTGTGATATCGGAACATGCCATCTTAGACCGATGATCTTCTTCAAGTGCTTCAAAAATTTTAAAAGCAAGAAACCCAGAAGATCTGCCATCTGCCCACTAAAATCGGAAAGAACACTGCAACCAGTTCTGTAGAACTAAGACGAATAATTCCTCTCTCCCGCTCCAGGTGGGTACTTTCTACATGCCGTACCTTTTTACCAAGATCCCCCCAGTTCAATATGCTCCGAGTGTTGCCTACGCTGTAATGTGTATGAACAACATCATGACGCATGAATCTTCAGTCAAGTATATGTCGTCATAACTCTCATTACAATACTCAGTGCAACCCTGTTAGTGGTATTCTGATTGAATTTACATATTATGAAAAACATTTCCCGCCGCTGACCATCGTATTGAGGCGCGGCCATTTGGGAACTAATTAAAACCTACGGCTCATCGGTAAGACACCCCCTTTTGTCTGTACATTCCATGAATCATACCAACGAATGCATTTCTAAGCAGGACACAATACAACCCCGCGTCTCATGTCTGATAAAAAAAAAGAACTATGATCATTGTCTGCCATGCTCAGTCCTGACTATAGTGACATCAATCATTATTATTATCTAATCTTGTCTCAAGTTTTTTTTTAAACTTCCGCCTCTTCTATTTATATGCAAAACGTAACATGCTTCTCTAGTGTTAGTGAAGTCTATGGGACTATTAACCGGTTGTTTTGCCTGAAATACATTCATTCCCCTGCACACTCCACCCCTCTCTGCGCCCTTAACGGTACATTCGAAGAATACGTACAGATTTGAACGTCAATCCTAATGAGGGTTTTCTTACAAGAAACTTATGTCTGTTCATCACAGAGACTAACTTCAAAACGTCGTTTAAAACTGTCAGAAGTAACCATTCACCAATATGAACTGCTCAAATCAGCACAAGTGGGGCATAACAAAAAAAAAACACAATAAACATATAATAATGAATCAATAGAAGTAAAAAACAAAGAAAGTGACACAGTCTCACACCAGAGGGCAACATCAACAACGACAACAATAATAACAAAAAAACCACATTATTCATCCTAATTTACCCTCTCTTACTCCCAGACTTCTTACAAAATAGTACACTTCTTACCAGACTTCTTCTTTTGCTTCTTCTCTTGACCCACCAAAGAGGCCCTAGTGGCAGACTTGAAAACTTCATCAACATTGTAGTTCTTCTTCGCAGAGCACTCAATATACTTTATAGCACCAATCTTTTCAGCGATGGCTTGACCTTCAGCAGAAGTAACTGGTTGAGAACCTTCAGCTTGAAGCTTTTGAATTGTAGCTGGATCATCTCTTAGATCAACCTTACAGCCAACCAAAATGATTGGAACACCTTGACAGAAATGCAAAACTTCAGAGATCCACTTCTCCTGCACATTGGCCAAAGACTCTGGTAGATCAACAGAGAAACAAATCAAAACAACATTAGTGTCTGGGTAGGACAATGGTCTCAATCTATCATAATCTTCTTGACCGGCAGTATCCCATAGAGCTAATTCGACTCTGCGACCATCTAGATCAACATCAGCAACGTAGTTGTCAAAGACAGTTGGAACATAGATATCTGGGAAGGTACCCTTTGAGAAGACAATCAACAAGCAGGTTTTACCACATGCACCATCACCGACAATGACAAGTTTTCTTCTGACTTGTGGAAGTGGTTGTGACATTTCTTATGTTATAAATGGAGGGTATATGTAATCGGCTGAATAAATGAGGCTGAAACCAAATCAAATCAAAACAAGACAAAAATAAAGGGATTATTGAAGATTCAAAACTGAAACATCGTTAGTAAAGAGACCTCAGAAGAGCATCACATGACACGAATTGAAGATAATTTCCCAAGAACAGCTACTTATTTTCCATAGCTCCTCTCTGTATGTTGATGTTGAGTATCATAACAGCTGTTGCATCCCCATAACTCTCAAATTATTTGAGCTCAAAAGTTCGTCGAAAACGGCAGCAATCGGCGCTAGTAAATCGATAACTGAAGTTCACATAGATCATGAAGGAATCTTAATAATGCAACAGGTTTGATATGTTGAGACAGCGACAACAAAGCACAGAGGGGCAAAAAAAAAACCAATAGAAAACAACCCCGAGCACCTGCAAAAACAGGCTTCAATCGCACTTAGATAGAGTTGCACATACCTTTAATCGGTTCTTAAAACAGCGATGGACACTAAATGACAGTGTTTGGAGTTTTGAAGGTTAATCTTAAACAGTTTGCGACAATCTGGAATGCTGTTCGTTTTTTGTTTGTGCTTTTGTTTTTCTGATTCCAGATTTCAAATTTAGAAACTTCGCGAACTCTACGCTTCTGGTGTTTGGGTGTTTCAATAAGGGGCGCAGTACAGACCTTGCTGGGGCCGCATTGATTCTTAATCCAGCCTTCTCATAACATCAATCATGATGGTTATTACTTACTAAATCCTGATATAACGGGAGAAAAAATCCACGCAGTTCTTGTTCGGTGATTAATGTGCATTTTTCCTTCTTACATCATTTGAGCATGAGGCTGATCATCCCTAAAGAATTTGAAAATGGCCTCAATCTACATTAGTTTATGTGTCATAAATAATTGCTGTGTCCGTAAAATGTTTCTAGCTAATTACTAGCACCAATACCAGCCGAAGTCTGCTCTGCAAGGAACTTCGCAAATTTACTAGTCTCATGAATACCACACTCTGTTTTTGAACGGCCTTTCCAACGACCAGCTCTCTCATCCTCACCTTCAGCAACTGGATGTGTTGAGTGGTAGTCACCCACTGACCTATACCCTAAATCCAGTAACTCGTTGTAAGGCACGTTGTTCTCCTTGATATAATCGTGAACTTGCTTAAACGACCAGTTAGCAAACGGGTTGATCTTCACAATATTAGAGATCTCATCTACTTCAATGATTGGCAATGAGTTTCTGGCACCACCTTGAGATCTTCTTCTGCCAGTAAACACCGCAACGACTCCCAGTTCGTCATAAGCTCTTTGAGCAGGTTCAACTTTCACCAAGTAATCGTACTTCTCTTCCTCAGTGTCCCACAATTGTGCTCCATATTTGTCAGCAAACTCTTTCTCGGAAGTGACACCAAAAGGTTGGTAAATGTTCACCTTGTTTTGTGGGTATTGTTTCTGTATTCTTTTAACCAAATCAAGGGTTTGAGGGAAGTGATGCAAGGTATCCATAAAGATCAGTTCAACATTAGAACCTTTCTCTGACTTCGAAAGCATGTCAATGGTCACTAGCCCTGTCAAACCAAATGCAGTTGTTTGAAACACATCTGGAAAGTTTACAAGAGACCATTCAATTATCTCCTGGGGTTCGAGTTGTGATAGTGTATTGTTGAGATAGGCAATGTGGTCCTCTGACAAGATGACCTTGTCTTTAATGTTATGCACTTTAACACCTTTGTTGTCGGTCATTATTAGTAAGCTAACGTGTGTTGGGAAGATTTGGGTAAATGAATGAAAATAACAGATGAGTTATAAGAAGTTATCTGTAAGAAGGTCTCAATAATGATGATATGACCAAAAATCAGGTCTACAAGTTGAACTAAACAGTAGAACTCAAGAAAACTTTTCTTCGGCATGTACGTATCCCAAAAGCTAATGTGTCACGTGAAATCATCCACAATCTCATCCCGAAACGGTTATCGTGGCTTGTGTTAATTGTGGCTTTTCATGGTATGGACCACATTTCACATAGTTAAGTTGTAATTCTGTGTGGCTTGTGTGGCTTGTGCGTTGCTTGTGGCGTTCTCGGAACGTAGTCCGATTGGACTTTGGGTGGCGTGGCAGCCGATCGAGGCTGAAAGCTCAGGAATAGCACAATGTGACAGGTTTGGCGTGGCTAGTGAATTTACGATACACCTAGTCAAGCTAATGATCGTCCTCCTTTCAAGGCGCTGACAACTCTCCTTCAAGATAGCATAGATTGTAGTTACATTGCGTGACCGCTGATCTTACTTACATGCAAGATCTTACTAGAAAGATTTGCAACTCTTCTCTCCTCCAGGATCTTCAAGATAAGCGCGCCAGTCTGTAGAAGTGAATCAATGTCTTATTGTTGTTGCCACATCCAATACACTCTCTAATCTCTCATGGTTCTGAGGTGATTATCAGTGGCTCGCCATTGATATAAGAATTTTCAAGAATCAAATGATCCCATCGCAGGTCATTATAGTTCTACCTTCATCTGGGACCAATTTATCGATTAATTCTTCTCTACACTTGTACTCGTCCCTTGAAGTAGCACAGCTCTGTGACTTAGTGGTGGTCATATGAATTTTCCGTTAGGTCCACGCCTCTTTCTTGGTCATAAAATTGCAAAGACCTCCTTGGGGATAACCCTTTAATTAGAAGTCGTTCTCTTTATCGTCATTTCAGAGCACTCTCCTATATGAACATGATACTGCAGATTTAAATTGTTATTCAGCAATTGCTTTTGTTAAAATAAAAACTACATCAATATATGTTCAAAATTTAGAATAGAGATTCAAGAGATCATCTTCTATTGGAAAATTAGATACCGACGGTAAGTGCTTCGGAACATGAATAAAACTGCGATTGTAGGTTTGGTAATGTGAAAATAGCCTACTCACCTAAACAATGGCCTGTACAGTACTTCAATAAGTTAAAGTATAGCATGTAACTTTAAAATGTATCAATTTGTTGTTATTCGTTTGCTGTTAGTGCTTTGCCGTAAGTCCACTGGAAGACATTATGTAAGAAAAGAAAATAGAGTGAATCGAATCATCTCAACACTAATATAACCAGGTGCCCCCAGAAAAAAAAGTTATACACCAAAACTGATAAAAAGACAGTGAATCCCAGTTTCAAATTGCCTGCAGAAACCTTTGTCTCGATGGTTGATCCGCAGATAGATCGTGCACTCAACACGACCAAACAATCTCTTGAAAAGATAGTTGAGTCTTTCATTGAATTAGGTGTTATCGTTCATGATTTCCAAGGGACTGAAAACTCAAGAGATGCACTTACAATACGATTGAATCAAACGGTTTCAGAATTACAAAAGTTGCAGAAACCACCAACAAAGGAGCTTGAGAAGGTCCCTATTCCATTGGATGTGCTGCAGTACATCGAAGACGGGAGAAACCCTGATGTCTATACGAGAGAATTCGTCGAAGCCACTAGAAGGACAAACCAATACCTCAGAGGAAAGATTGCAGGGTTAAAAGAGCTCAGAGACAACATGGGATCTAAAATTAGTGATGAGTTTCCAGAGTTGAAAGAAGATATTGATCGAATCATAACAGGGGCTAATAATGCCAAATAGTAGATGTTTATTCGCCACACATTAATGAATATTACGAAGCTTACAATCGGATTCAGAATCAAGTCTGTGTTCATGTATTTATTTACAAGCAGGTTCCCCCAATTTAATATTATTGCCATCTATAGCTTCCACTTCAAACCTTTGTCCTCACCCTCAGTTTTAATGTCGAGCACAAAGTTTAGGTACTTCACCAAACCGGCCTTACCCTTGTAGGCTTCATTCTGCACGAAATGCTTAATAACATCGTTTCTATTCAAAGAAGCGTCAACAGCCTTGGTTTCACCATTGATATAGGCCTCAATTTCAGCCTCTTTTGGTAGACCGAAGTTATGTGGATATTGGTTGAAAGTGATACCGAAGTGGTCGTGCAGCGCCAAACCTGACTCACGTTTGAAAAAAGGCAGTAGATCCTTCACAGAAATCTCTTGAGGTGCCTTGAACTTCCAGTTAGGAACCTCCTTGGACTTTCTAATCAACTTAGATGAAACACCTTCGTTGAAATCAGAGTCAATCATGAACTGACGGGCTGCATGCAGCTCGTTCGTTAGAGCATCATGGATGTCGGACTTAGCCCCACGTTGTAAGAGTTCAAGCGCAACCTTTAATGATAGTGATGACTTCTTCTTTAGAGTTTCAAGGGTTCTGGTGGCGAATGGGGTGTTTGCAGCGTTCAAGTCAGCGAAAATGGATTCAACAGTGGCCTCAGGGTGGAAGACAGCGTCAATGAGTTTGAGTTCCTCAACACTGTGAACAAACTGGTAGTTCTCTGGAAGTGGCTCTGTGTAGTTCTCAATAATGTTGTTCACAATAGTGTATTTATCACCGTGGGATAGATCAACCCTAGTCAACTCCTTCTCTAACTGTGGAAGGCGCTCAGATGGAACGAAATGAGTAGACAAACCACAGAAATAGTTGTCCCAACCATTCACAATCTCACCAGTAAGAGCAAGATACCAACCTAATGGGGAGCTTATAACTTTGTTTAGGGCGAATGTGGTACCGACATCTGGTGAGAAGCCAATGTCCATCTCTGGCATGGCCCATCTTGTCTTCTCAGTCGCAATTCTAAAAGGGGTATGGATGGAGAGACCAACACCACCACCCATTGTGATTCCATCCTGAAAGGTAACGATTGGTTTTGGATAGGTAGCTAACAGATAATTTAGAGAGTACTCCTCTTTGAAAAATCTTGTAGAGTCTAGAGGGTTTGCAGTTAGGTTGTTCTCAACACAGGATGCGACATCACCGCCAGCGCAAAAGGCACGACCTTCGCTTTTTTGTATAATGAGGTTTGTGATGTTTGATTTAGCATACTCTGCATAACGAGGGTGAAGCTTTGAAATCATGGACTCATTTAGGGCGTTAAGCTTAGAAGGCCTGTTCAAGGTGACAACCTTGGTATTGTTGACGTTGGCGAAGAGCACATCTTGCTCAGCGGAAGAAGTGGCGGTAGTAGATGACATTCTGATGGCAGTATTCAAGATTCTGCAGCGAGTGACTTTAATCGAACCAGAAAGCATTTTGAGTAGGTGTTTTTGTTTGCTTAAATCTTCGCAGCTTCGTTGTGGTGGTGGCCATGCCCAAAACAATTTTTTCCCTCTTTCGGCAAGCGCGAGATTTTCCCGATGCAGTTGGAGGGGAACAGCCGGGTAAGTGGAGCTGGGGAAGGGAGTTCGGCCAGCTGGTTGGTGATGTTGAGCTTTTAACCATTTGCATACAAATCTCACTGAGTGAAATTCTAAAAGCTGACACCCCCGCTTTATGGCGTATAAAACTACCCAATAAACAGGGACAAAGGGCGCATCGAGAGCTCAATATAGGTACCGTGATCCTTCAAATAGACTCAAACAAAATTTAATAACTTTACAGTATTTCGCCTACCTGATATGTATAATCATGTATTTCAACACCTGATCCAGCTTCGTGGCAGTACCCCCCCAGATCGGATGTTTACAGAAAAAAATTCAAACCCGTGCATCTTCTCCCGCTTTAAACGAGCTCATCTCCTGCTTCCCAAGCTCGACAAAGACAGATTCTCTCTATATACAATGAGCACAATCATTCATCGAGCTCAGCCAAATACACCAATCTCAGCATCCCCACCACCAGCAGATTCGCCCATCGAGACCTTGAACGACTTCTACTGGACATCACATGTTGAACCACACACTGTGCGCCGTAAGGAGATCATCAAAGCCCATCCAGAGGTGACACAGCTCTGTGGACCAGAGCCACTTACAAAGTATATTATCTTTGGAGTCGTTTCGCTTCAATTGTTTGTTGCGTACTACTTAAGGGACACTCCTTTCTTCAGCTGGAAGTTCTTCCTTTTCAGTTACATCATAGGTGCTACTGCCAACCAGAATACGTTCCTTGCAATCCATGAACTCAGTCACAACCTTGCATTCAAGATTCCACTACATAACAAGCTGTACGCAATCTTCACAAACATTCCTATTGGGATCCCATATTCCGCGAGTTTCACACCCTACCATCAGCTGCATCACAAGTACCTCGGTGACGATGTTCTGGACACAGATTTACCAACGAGATTTGAAGCCATGGTCCTTTCGAACGTTGCAGGAAAGGCCTTCTTCGCTACATTCCAGATATTTTTTTACGCGTTGAGACCAATGTTCATCACATCCATTCCATTCAGTTACATTCATTTGTTGAACGTTGTGTTCCAAGTGCTCGTTGATACCATCATTGTTAAGTTCTGGGGCTGGAGTTCACTCCTGTACTTCATCTTCAGTTCTTTCCTTGCTGGTTCTCTACATCCTTGCTCTGGGCATTTCATCGCTGAACACTATGTGCTCAAGCCTCCAAATTCCTACAACAAGGAAACAGATGCACCACCACTAGAGACTTATTCATACTATGGTCCACTGAACTGGGTTACCTGGAATGTTGGGTTACACAACGAGCACCATGACTTTCCATATGTTGCTTGGTCCAAGCTTTACAAATTGAATGAAATTGCCAATGAATTTTACGTGGATTTACCTGTTGTGGAGAGTTGGGTTTTGGTGATTGTTGATTTTGTCACGGATGGGAAAGTCAAGCTGTTTGGTAGGGTTAGAAGAGAGACTAAGAAGGGGAAACGTGATAGAGATGGAGGAAAGGATGAGTAGATATGAAGGCAGCAAATATAGAATAGGATTATTTATGTGGTGGGGACTATGCGGCGAACAATTTTATCGTTAACAGGGTACAGAAATTGTTAAAATATGTACATCGGTGTTTCTCGTGTAGAGCCTTAATCTATAAACTCTGCTTAAACCCATTCTTTTGGAGATTTTAAAATATCAACCAATGCTTGTTCTCTGGAGCCAGCTTTTGGTTCATGACAGTATTTCCAACTGGCGGTTGCAGGAAGTGACATTAAAATTGATTCGACACGGGAGCCAGGAGTTTGCAAGCCAAATTGAGTACCACGGTCCAGCACCAAGTTGAACTCGACATATCTTCCTCTTCTAATTTGCTGCCACTGCTTTTCCTCCTCAGTGAACTCCTGATCCTTACGTTTAACAATGGTTGGTACATATGATGGTAAGAAAGCGTCAAAGCAGTCCTCCACTAATTTTAATAGCTCATCAGGAGATCTATCGTCCAAATCATCAAAGAAGATACCACCAATTCCACGGGTCTCTTGTCTGTGCTTGATATAAAAGTATTTGTCACACCACTTCTTGAATTTCGGATACATAGTTTCGTCATGTTTATCTAGGGCCTTCTTGTGCTCTGAATGAAATAATTTAGCATCTTCTTCATAGAGGTATGATGGTGTCAAGTCAGCACCACCGCCAAACCACCATGTTTGAGGTGTACCGTCTGGGTTCCAGGTCTCAAAGTAACGGTAGTTCAAATGGGTAGTTGGCGCATGAGGGTTATTTGGATGAATCACCATACTCAATCCACACGCATAGAACGGCACCATGCCATCATCCAGGGCCTTGAGATTCTTGTGATCAGCCCTCATTCTGTCCACTGCAGCTGGTGGGAGCTTACCGTAAACAATGGAGATGTTGACACCACCCTTCTCGAAAGTGTCACCATTTTCAAGTACCATGGAGATACCACCACCGAGACTCTCACCACGAGACCACTCATCAGCCTGGAACTTGACACCATTTGGTTCGAGAGCCTCGAGGCCTTGTGTAATTTCCTTTTGTTTGCGGCGCACGAGAGCCTCCATACGTTCTCTAATTGGCGCATTTGGTGTATCTTTTTGAAAGGACATGTTAAAATTGAGGAGTTAGGGAGAAGTAGATAGAGTACAGTTTGGAGAATGAAGATCACCAGCTGCTTAATCTTTCTTTAAGTATTTGATTCCATTTAAAAGTGGTTTCACTTTTTAATCGCCGTTGTCGCGAAAAAAAGCTGTCGATCTTTTGAGATTTTAGATTTAAGCATTCTGTGGCCTGGCTTTTGAAGTCAGAAGGTGCCCATTATTCATAGAGATAACGTTGCTGTACTGGAAACGTAGACAAAAACCCTAGCATTAAATTTCTGTATATAATGCTCATTGAATAAAAGTTGAATTCCTTACTTTTGTTGTAATGCCACTGGTTACCACTATGTTGGACTAGTTAATCGCAGCGAGCGAAAGATAGTCCACACAACTAAAGAGTTGCATAAAATGAAAACTCTAATGCCAAGGCAATTCAAAGACGATTGAAAATCAACAGATTGTTCCAATAGCTCGTTTAACATGGAAACAAACAGATCGGAGCATGCGAGTGAGTAATCAACAGGTGACGCAAAAAAAAGAAAGGGGCCCCTTTTTCTGTAGTTTCCCATTGAATCAATCTAAGCTCATGATTTTACGCAATATTCGCCTAAGATTGTTAACTATAAATTGCTCTATCAAAGAGATCCCATTAGACACACTTTGTACCACTCAATTTCGTCACATTAGGATTCAAGGTCTACCCCAATAATGTCGGTGGCTAAAAAACAGGGGCTCCGCTATCTGCTTCGCATTTGGGAAAGGAATAAATTTGATACCTCGAGGATCGAGAAGGTAGACCACGGAAATGTAATCTTTTTGCTTTAAAACAGATAATCCAAAGAATGCAGATGTACCTTTTGTTGGCGCCAAGTTATTTAGTCCATTTGTTTGATGCATGTATTCGAGACTTGTAATTAAATAGGCCCAAATACATAATAACTCGGTATTTGTTTCACTAGTACAGTTCATTAATGAAAAAATGACCTGATAGTTATATATCTGATTTTAAATAGATTTTGTGGCAAGATTTAACAGATAGTTCTTGACGTATAATTTAGAAGTTGGTGTAAAAAGACAAATAGATACTGATACTAGCACAGCCTCTGACATGTGCCTTTTCAATAAAACTATTCAAATATGAGGACATTGAGTGTGAAGTTATCAGCAGGGTTTGAGGTTGCAGAAATACTGTTCAACCACAATTTGATGGGGGACAAGGTGTTCCACTGCTGCTATTCTCATTATGATAATTACATATTTTAAGTCAATCCTGGAGATTAGCAAGCTAGAGCCAATGCAGTCAAAAGTTTGAAGGATAGAATTATAAGTGGCAAGCGAGGTGCGTTTGTCTTTATTTGACTTACCTCCTAAATGGTCTCCAAATATGTTAAAAACATTCGTTACGAAACCTCTCAATAGAGTTGAAGCTATGGCTTTATTAATTCAAAGTCGTCAGATCCTTTGCTTGAAAGACATGATTTTCTGCATAGGATGATACCTACTTCCTGGATTTCAGAACCACACATCACTTCGAAGAACCCATTTTGCACCTTCCTTCACCATTTCGGCCTCATGTAATAAACACAAATTCCCATGTCTATGCAACAATGCCATGCCTCGCTCAGGATGCACTCTGATCTCTCTTGCCTTACCATTTTGAACATCCATATCGTCATAAAAGATGGTGTCACCGCCAACAAGCTCATCTCCTCCAGTCAAGTAAATCAAAAGGGTCCATTTAGTGCTTCCAGTACCTACTTTCACGCTATCATCGTAGTGTTGCTCGAAGTAATGTCCTTTGGTGTATCTATAGAGTCGTAGCTGAGGATTGAGCCCCTTTGCTGAATCAAATTCGCTACGTATATTCTCTTCAGTGAACTCACCCATCAGCACTCTCCGGAGGTGTTCCCATAGATTAGCAGCTGCATCTTCATCTGTTATCAACAGCCTATCATTCACGCGCGCAGCATAGTCTTTGGATTTGATCAGTGGGGTGGTAGTGAGTTCCAATGAGGAGAGCTTTGCCAGGAGGTCAAGACAGTACCTTTTGTCAAAGAAGTGTGAGATGGTGATGACCTGTGGAGATACTAGAGCCACTGGTGGTGGAAATGGTGATGTGTATCTCAGGTCTGATGGGAAAGTATCGGGAGTTGCTGATTTGATGGAGGGCTGCTTCTTCTTTGCCATTGTTTGTTGGGCTGGTGTTTGGTTAGACTAAACATTTGTAGCGATCAGTTCGGAGATTTCGAGACGTAGGACCTTATAAGAAGCGCACGCTAGTACACCGGACAAAAAAAGCTTCCAGAAGTCACTTACATGGGGATACACTGACGATTCTCGCAGCCTATAGGTTTTCTAATCACCATATCCAATCTAGTCCCTTGAATATTGCTATAATTTGTGAATATCTTTTGAGAGCTATTATTACCTTACATCGTGCAAGCACCATCATTCTGGTTGGGAACAGATAGATAGAGTACATAATTTCTTATTTCCTGCCCTAACCTTTCTCTTTGTCATAAAGATCATTCTGATTCAATGTAGAAGCGCTAGCGATCCTTTCTGGCGTTTGCGGAGAAGATCCAGCTTTAATTCATGAGTGGGCCACAAAGGGTAGAGCAAATCTGTGATGCTGCTTCCTTCCATATATGTGCCACACCAATGAACAGGTCACTTTTAGCACAATGACTGAATAAGACCATCTGCAAATATCACGGCAGGAATTGAGTCTTTGTGTTGCAATTGGTTGGTCAAGTCGAGATTCGAACCTCTACAGAACAAATGCTGTTCTTCCAACAGGTCAGTCACCAAGGGCTGGCAATCTCGTCAGCGCTATTAATCCTTTCACTCACAAGACAGATTATACACAGTACCTGGAATTTCAAGAAACAGAAAAATGTGAGTCCTTAGAGTTTGTTAGCAGCCAGTTTAACGTTTGTCCTGATAGTATTTGTTTGATCTATGCTACAATCATCGCCTAACAGTATTGATATAGTTTCTTGAGGAACTTGTTGCGACCTTAAAAGAGGAACTCTGATCTTACCTATATACGGAAAAGAACTGACCAGTCTTTCCAAGAGCTCGAATGAAGAGGGGTTAATTTAGGAGCAAACTCTTCATAACAATCTTATCACGTGACTGACGCCATCTCGTGTTTTTTAGTCGCGTTTTCCTGGGTTCGTAATGCGATTTTATGGGCAAGACCATAACAAAAGAAACAACTATCATTTCAGCTTCTCAAACTACCATTGGCAGAGCTCTAGATGGATGATCCACAATCGGTGAGTCTCCAATATGCAATATGATTGAATAAAACTCCTAACAGTGAACAGGGAAACACCTTTGACGGTTTCCTTCACGAGTTCCCAGGTGTCAGAAGTATGTTTATCGTTAGCTGCCCAGACCCATGGACCTTTAATTACTAATAAGAAAATTAAGTCGATGCATTTGACAATAAGGAATCACCCTACCGAGTGGACACGCAGTTCTATCTTCTTACACATGCGCATCAAGACCATCTCAAGGGCTTGTCACAGAAGACTTTCAAAGGCCGAAAGATCTATTGTTCGGAAACAACAAGGGAGGTCTTGAAGACAGACCAACAGTGCCGCCATCTCATTCCATATCTCACGCCATTACGACTAAATATGAGGCATAAGGTCTCATACGGACGTAAGCATATACTCATCAGTCTGATGCTGTCGAATCATTGTGCTGGCTCTGTGATGTTTTTGATTGAACAAGACAGAGGGAAGAACATCCTATGTACTGGTGATATTAGGGCTGAGAAATGGTGGATAGACACAGTGGCCAAAAACCCGCTAATTTTTTCTTATACTACGCATGTGAGGACCTTAGACAACATCTATTTGGATACTACTTACGGATACAGACAGGAACCGTTCATTGCCATGCAGGATAACTACCAGGGTTTAAGGCTATTGGCTTTCATTCTGGACATTTTCCCTAAAGGGTTGAAATCTGAGGACATTGCCTTTTACTTTCAAGATGATGTGCTGGGATTTGAGGATGTCTGGGTTCAGATGGGTCTTTTCTTTCGTGAGAAATTTCACATTAGCAAAAAAAACATCTACGAGCGAACCACCAAACTCTCACAGCAGAAAGATTACGAACTTGCATCACAATTGAAGGAGGTTATTGGTGATGCGGGCAGCAAATTCCACTTGTGTGGTAAGATGAGTGATCTGGGAAAATGCCCGAGGACATCAAATGTCAAGTTCAAAGTCAGAATAAAGGCATGCATTGATGTCGATTTGGAAACTGTATTTGATTTTATCAAACCAAGGAAGCGGAGTGCCGTAGACAACCTCACGCTTCAGGAGACCTTGTCTGAAGGATCCAGAGTTTATTCTGATCATGATGGTATACACTACTTACAGCCACAAGGAACCGACACACTTCTCACATCAGAGATACTTTACTTCTACAGTCGACATTCATCTTACGAAGAGACTAGAAATTTTGTTGATCTATTGAGACCACAATAAGTTTACCCCATCACAGAATCTTCCTTGACTTGGGTGCATGGATTTCAAATGCAGAGGCATTTCGGCGATCTATGTGTTGGGAGCAGTTATATCTATGATGAGATGTGCAAGAAAAGCGACATATATCCACCTGCCCCAATAAAGGCCAGAAAACCTCAATCACAAAATAGGTACAATCCTCATGGCTCGTTTTACGAAAATTTGAATACCAATTTAAGCGATTTAGAGTCCTTTAAAATCTCCTTTCGTGGGATCCAACAGATCAAGACAGCATTCCCTGAAGATGCTTCATCCGAAGACAAGAGAATGGAGCATGATTACACCGTTGCTATTGAGGCAGGCAAGAGGATTATGGGGTGTAATCAGTACAGAGTGCAACGTGCAATTCAGCAGGACACCAGAAGAGGCCTCTCAGCACTCACAGATATCGGTGATGATTACTCCGAACGCGATGCTAACGATACTGAATCACAGGAGGGTGATGATCCATTCTGCGACTGGTCCCGAGAGGAAGAAAAACGTAAAAGGGAACTTGATTCTGCTCGCATAGTTTCTACCAATATCAGGAAAAACGAATCAACTATTCAGGTTCCTACTGGCTTCACCACGCAACCAAATTTACCATCTCAGGAGCCAATTATCATCACTTCCGATGACGATAATGATGACGAGAATAAGGATGCAGCCATTAAGATTTTGAACTCGTTATCCCCGGGTTTAACTGATGATACAAATACAGTTGATCGGAGTGATCCTGAGATATCTTTGCATTTAATGCCCTCTGTAAATTTGGACTCACACCTAGAAACACACAATCTGTTCACCGTTAACCGGAAGCTGAATGCTGGAGTCGCTTTGCCGTACAAGAAGAAGACGAAGCTGAATAAGGAGAGGATAAACAAAATTGAGAGAATTGTGAAGCATGATATAGGCGATGGCTTTTTCCAATTTGAACTAAAATGCACTAAGCTACCGATGAAAAGATTTATTGATGCTGAAATCAAAGCCAAGAATAATCATTAATAGACAATCAAAAAGGTTATATTGCTTAAAACTTTGCATAATGTATAAAGGGAATTTCGGCATCATCCGCGCACAGGTTGATGATTCAAGTATTCCACGCACCGTTCAATGTGTGGCTCTACTTTATGCATGGTAAACTAGGACTATATTTTTCCTAGAATTGTGTTTTTTTTAGCATTTTATTCGCGAATCGCGAGCGAGGGTTCTTTCGTAAATAAAGGAGAAACCAAAAACAAACAGAAACTCACAAGACACGGCCAAATACAACGCACTTGATACGATGGTCGGCACATTCGAGTATTACCCAACCAACGAAGAGCGTGACAGAGACTCAAATTTTATTGTCACAAAGATCAAGAATCATATTCTTCAGGTGTACTGGGCATACTACGTTCACTTACCATATTATCTCATGAAGTCTGAGGAGGCCTTCATTTTGCATTCTTTCTTCCTCATTGTGTTTACTCTCAGTATCTATGCCATCTTCACATACCTACCATCCAGTTTATTTTATCTGATCAACAGAGGCTACTACTATCTTACTGGTGACGATTTCAAGAGCATGCTGGCGAACTACGGATTAAAGGTGTAAGTTTGGAAGAACCTAGAGGTGGATGTGCGATGTGTGAAATAATGTTATGGTTGGGATTATTAATGGCTTTAGAGTAGAGTAATGATTATATATATATGAATTTAGTTTAGTTATGGGTCACGTAAGTTTAACCATTGGGTATGTTTAGAACCCCAAAAATGACCGTCTTTTATTGGTGGCATCATCGCTTGGTTTTCTCAACTTAGAGCTAGATCTCGAATTTATCGCAGAACTTGTTCGTCTCAAGCTTAGTGACCTCCGAGACTTATCTCCAGATCCACGGCGACCTTGCCGATCTACATCGTCATCAAGAATGACCTCCTCACTCTCAGCACTCTTGGAACCAAGATCCATCTCCTGTAAATCCAAATTTAGTCTTTGTAATTCCAACGAGCGACGGCCGGTGCTGTTCATACTAGATTTCTTCTTTGGTGCAATCTTCATCTCCTCTACTTTCAAACCGCCATCAGAATCCGTATCTGTGTCATTGTTCTCTTTCGTTTCTAGTGTATCTTCCTCCTTCTTTTCTTTGTTCAATGACTGTGCGGGTGAGGATGAAACGTCAAGATCAAGCAAATCCAGGTTAAATTGTGGTCTGGAAGTCTTCATCTGGAAGTCGTTTGGATCAATCAAGTTGCCCTCTTGCGAGACAATGATGGATGGTGAGATTGCTGGCATAGATCCACTAACTGAAGAATCTTGAGGACGACGAGGTAAGCGCGGAGCCGAGTCATCAAGTGGACGGGTAGGTAACTGTGGTACAGGCTGTTCCATTAGAGGCTGATGCTGTGAGGGTGGGATGACTTGTTGAGAATAGGCACCCTTCTTTTGCTCTGCAAAATGAGCATGATTCATAATTGGCTTAACAGGAATTAGGCTGTGTGGAGGATGTGGATTCGGTACAATTGGTTTTGAGTTGTGTTGATAGGTTTGATATTGTGCCCACGGGTTACCCCCTGATACCTCTGGCATCAAATCTCGCTTTATTACATCAATGCTCTGACTATGAGAGTTGATGGAATTACGCAGTTGATGATCGAGATTAGTTTGGGGCGTGATTGAACTGAATGGATTTCTTGAAGCTTGGGTAGACGGAGGCTGGGGATCAGGGATAGATGGTGAATTCTCATCACCAAACTCGTCAAATAGTGCATCAAAGCTGTTCTTCTTGGAGAATACAGGTCTCTTTTCGAACCTTGGAAGCGGTCCCACAACCTCTTGCTGCTCAACTTCAGGGAAAGCAGATGACGGAGTGCGAACTGAAGGGGGTTCTCCAACAGAAGACTGTTGTTGATGATGATGATGATGTTGTTGTTGTTGTGACTTTTCATTCTTCTCTGTAGACTCACGACGGAACACCCCTTCAACATCCACACCAGTTAGGCTTTTTGACAGTTCAACATCCATCCAAGCTTCTGTGTGTGCCATCTTCAATCCTAGGTGTTCAGGGTTCGGACCAGATATGTTGGATTTCATAGATTGTGCCCTGGAAGGATACATGGAGATTGACTGCTCGTCGTTGCTATATGCCAATGAAGCTGCTACCTGATCAGGCCGAGAAATTCTCGGATTCTTCTGTTCCACAAGCTTTTCCTCTAGATCACCTAGATCTGGAAATCTCTCTTCAACGTTTGTCAACGTTGGATCAGTAATATCCTCCGTATCATCATCATTGACTAAATTTGTATCATCATAACCTTCATTCACTGAAGTTTCTGTGGGTACGTGTTTCAGGTCACTGAAGCTAGATTTCGAAGAATGTGCCAATAAGTGTGGTTGCTCGCTGAGATACTTGTTTTCATCATCTTCCGGTGGTGGCGATTCAGAAAGGGCCATTTCCTGATTGATCTGCTGTGCTTGTAGCTCATGCAATCTCTTCTGCTCTTCCATATATCTCTGTTGTTGCAAGTATTGTTGTTGCTGCAGTTGTAATTGCTGTTGCTGCAGTTGCTGTTGTTGAACCTGTAACTGTTGCTGATAAGTATTGTAAGCATCAAACTCATATGGGCCTGCGCCATAGATGTCATCCACTGGAACAGGCTTATCAATCATCTTGCAAATCTCTGTAATAACTTGGTAAATATTCGGTCTCAGTTGTGGATTGACTTGAAGCATGATGATGATAAGGTTGATGAGCTTGGAGGTATACTTTGGTTGTGGAGGGAACTGGTAGTAGCCATGCAGAATTGAGAGCTCACCTTGGGTTTCAAAAGGCGTGGTGTAGTACAGTAACTTATACAAGAACACACCAAGGGCCCATATATCAGATTTCTCATCGATTGGAATGTTTTTGTAGAGATCAATCATCTCTGGGGCCCTGTATTGTGGTGTTGTATTGTGAATAATGTCGTTGGCAATTGTTTGAAACTCCTCCTGCGTCTTTGGTGGGGCAATGAACCCAGAAGTAGACCCAAAATCAGCCAGCTTGAAGTTGTAGTCGGAATCAATAAGGACATTCTCAATCTTCAAATCCCTGTGAATGAGTTTGAGTGAATGCATAGCATAAACCGCCAGTGATATCTGGTACATAATCTTAGTGATTTGCTCGAAGTTCAGCTTGGTCTTTAAATGTAGGTTCATGTAGTCCAGAAGTGATTTGTTGGGGCAGTACTCCATTAAGAGCAACACCTCATATGTTCCATCTTCCAATTTCTGTGCATTAGAGTCAAATAGACGAACAACATGCTCGCTGTACGACAGCTTTTGCATCGCATCAACTTCTTTTCTCAGTGTGTTGAGATCAGCCTTACTGTGCACAATGACACGTTTCAAAACCCCGACTTGGCTCTTGTTGTTTTTGTTGTTTTTGTTGTTGTCGTCGTCATTATCATTGTCATTATTGTTGTCGTTGTCCTTGTGGTTGTTACTGATGTTGTTGTTGTCGTCATTATTGTCCTCTTCTGATGGTGGCGGCCAGTATTTGACAGTATAAATATGGGCGAAACCACCCTCTGCGAGGTACGCCATGACTTCGGCCTCATGGGCACCGACTTTGAGCTTCGTACCCGGTGCAAGCTTCTGCATTGACTGTATTACGATTCTGGATAGTGGATAGGACCTTTTCAAAGCTACAATGTTGGTGACACTGCGAACTTCCGTAGTTGATTTTTTTTGTACATCCAAAAATTCAATGCAAAAGGAGACAAACGGACTTGGCGGAGATATGACCAACTGGAGAAATGGGGTCCTAGAATCTATGGACTTTGAGTTTATTGTCTCTCACATATAGCCCATAGGCTCTAATCTCTGTTCGTCCTGAGTTCTTCTGCCAGCAACTGTTGAATTTCATCATATGAGTACGGTATATACACAACCTCCATACCTGGCTGATCCCGTGTCAGCACACACATCTTATGCTCAACAAACTCCATTAGCATGGTTCTAAAATTGACTTCGTTTGACGTGATGAACTCCTCCACACAGAGTCTAAAGAGTTGTGGGAATTCTATCCCGTATTTCAACTGGCCCTTAAGTACCGATGTGCTTTGGGACATTTCTCTGTCTTTTAATGCTTCCTGCATATTTCGCAGTTGCTGAGCCGCCAAAATCCGATACAACCCCTTAGAACTGTGAGTGAGGGATGAGAGGACATACTTCGCACCTTGGGAACCAGCGGCCTTTTGTGTCTGGCCAAGGAGAAGCGGATCCCTAAATGAGATCTCAGTAGTGTAATCTTGGAATGTGGTAGCGTTATGCCAGACAAAGTTGAACTTAGACAATCTCATTGAGTCCCAAAGCAAGGGTGCATTAATATGATCAATGGAGGCGATCAGATAGAATTGTTCTATTGCGGCAAGTCTAGCCAGATAGTCTTGTATTTTCTCATCTCTGAAGGATTCACCGTCAATGTTGTGAATAAGCAAAATCATCTGTACTTGGTCAACTTTGGTTTTGAAGTGTTCAATCAAGAAATCAATAGCCTCATTGTGCCTTTTAGGTACCCTCTGCTTCAAGTTTAAGACATTCACAATCTGACTTAGCACTTCCCCAAACTTCACCGCTGGGTTGTACCCATTTACTACAACCACAGGAACGTCAATTCTATCGAGCAGATACTCCTCGACAAATTCCAATAGCAAGGTTCTCTTTGAGCCTATGCCATAAAACACCAGATTGAAGCCCTGGTTCAGTTCAAATGCATACTGGTGCCACATTTGCTTATATCTCTCACTCAGCTCAACCTTTTGATGGTAATGCAAGAATCCACTGAACAATACAAAACTGTTGAATTCATCATAGTCCAAATGTGGAGCCTGGACCATGGAATTATGTGACGGTTTAACCTTGGAAATATGTTGCTCAAAATATCCTTCAGGGCCATCGAGAAATAACGCCTTATCATGATATTTTCCCTCAAAGAACTCTTGATCAGATTCTCGTGTCGGTAGAGGTGTTGGGACAAAGTTTGGATCATGTGTAGGAAGGTCAAATGGCTTCAATTGTTTTCTTGGGGTATTGAACGGCGTTGATTGAACACTACTCTGATTACTCCTAGATTCCAAAATGATCTTCTCTGCAATTGAGATATTCTCCTGATAATTATCATTATAATGACTATCCTCATCTGCACCAGCATCTATCAGCCTGGAGTAAAGTGTTCTGTTGGCCTTTTTTCGCGCTGACATATCCTGTAGCTCCATCTTCTGCAACTTCTTTGGTGACCCAGCACGTCCAGATTGAGGGGTTCTCCTGATCGGTGATAGTGAAAAGGGCACGCCTCTTTTGGAAGGTGATGGAGTCTTTGATAATAACAAGATACCTTCTTTTTGCTTTCTGGGACTCTGGAAAGCGTCTGATTGTAATATAAACTCCCGCTTTTCTGATTGAATTTGTCTTCTTGACGAAGTGAGATATGTCCAGCCCTTGGATAAACCTGTAACGTGAACAAATTTGGTTTGCGCTTCAGGTTTTTCTTTCTCCACCTTCGGATACTTCCTAGGTCTCCCTCTTCCCCTTTTCACTTGTGACTTCTTTAAAGGAGTTCTAGATGGCTTGAACCCAATATCTGAGTCATCAGATGAGCCCGTCGCTTCAGATCCGTAGTCTGAGGCAAACTCATCACTGCTGCTTTCACTCGACTCATCAACAACTTTCTTGACAATACTTGATCTTGGAATAGGCTTTTCTGTAAAACCAGGTTCAGATCTTTCAACCTTGACTTCAGGCTCCAAATCCAGCACCCTTAGAGGAAGTCCAGAGCGCTTATGTACTCCTGAAGCCGGTTTTCGGGTACGTGTAGATCTCCTTACTCCATTCATGATGATAGAACCTGTAGTCTCTGTGGTTCTTTCTTCTGCCTTGACTGGACTTTCTTCGCTCCCATCAATCATATCGTAAGCTCCACCCATAAAATAACTAATTCCTTAGGAAGTTCTTGGAAATTCGACCTTTTTTGCTTCTGGTTCGAAAGGAGATGGATTGATCGCGATGGATAGGGTCGCGTACTCCACTGTTTTGATTTCAGATTCTTTCTCATTCAAAACAAATCCGACCTGTAGATCTACCCTGATTAGGAAATTTACGAGGGTGCTCATCAATTCAAGCATTTTTTTCTCTCCATACAAAACAATCACTTTTGCACCAGACCGTAGTATTATTATTGCATCCTCTTAGTTCCACATAATGCTTTCTTTTTGTCCCAACTGCTCCAATATGCTTCTGGTTGCCCCAGCCAATTCAGGTATCAATAGACTGAACTGTCCCACATGCCCTTATGAGTTCCCCATCTCTGGTATTGAGGTGTTTGACCGTAAGGACCTTCCTAGAAAGGATATTGATGACGTTCTAGGTGGTGATGGCGCCTGGGATAATGTCGATCAGACCACGACACAATGTCCTGTTGATTCTTGTGGTAATGATAAGGCATACTTTTTCCAATTGCAGATTAGATCTGCCGATGAGCCTATGACGACGTTCCTGAAGTGTGTGAAGTGTGGTAACCAGTGGAGAGAAAACTGATCCATATCCGTTATGGATGTCTTGCATTTGCTAAAAAGGAGTACTTGGTTTTGTTTTGGTACTAGAAGCATTTTGATTGGTGTGCTTTCTAGTTTGGATTTCTATATTAATGAAATATTTCTGGATCATGGTTGAAATAGTGGTATTATCCGAAATGTCACTCTCTACAGAATAGATTGAACTGCATCGCTACTGTAATAGTAAAATGTTGCTGCATAAATAGGCAAAAATACTTTATAATGGGCTGAATCAGAGGTAATCAGAGGATGAGGCACAGAATCGAAATACCGGTTACAATAAGCGAACTCTGTAAGATCAACTAGGAACCAGAGTAACACGATCTTCAAGCCTCTGTTTAATGTCAGTTTTATCTGGCTGTGCCGCGAGTAATCCAGGATTAAGATATCATGGGAACCTGGTTTGGTGTGACAATAGTACCTAGTGGCTTACTAATTTCTTTCTCTTTGACTATTAGTGTATTTAATGATCTAAATACACTTAAAGCCACCGTACCCAGCTTGTACTACAGATAGAGTTTTGAACGAACCGTCTCATCGGTAGACGACGACCTTTCCGAAACGTATTGGTGGCGACAAAACCCAATCTAGACCATTCAAGCGCAGGGCAGGATTATATGGAGAACTATCAATGCACTCGCTCCTTACTTACGATGAACCTAGAATAGTCAAATACCTTCGTTCTTTACTCAGCCTTTCTATAGTTCAGATAGTTATACTAGCATGGATGTTACTGTATTATTGCTACTCTAATATGAGTAACCATCGACAAAATGACACACACACACGCACTCACACACACTCGCACACACTAAGACACAGACAACACATGCGGTTCTAGAAACAGGTAATAAAACTCCACTTTCGCAGACAGTAGTAGCAGGCTATAGCTAACTGCTCAAAAATAGTTTACTGTTTGAGCTTTGGACGTTTGTGCGAGATGCCATCAGCTTCCAGTTCTATGGATTGCAGTTGATACGCGCCTCCTGAAATGAAAAAAAAGTACTTGATGGTTATCGGTTATCTTGAGATACAGATAGCCAATCATACTGCTCAACTGTCGGAATGTATCAGAGAGCTAACCAATCCTGACAGGCCCCGAAATACACATTGTGGGCTTAGTGGGCTAAAAAAAGGGGAGAGGGGCGGTGCTACTCACCCCTTACATCATTGAACTTAAAAGGTACGGTCGTTGCGGCACCCTTACTCCGAATTTGGAATTATGTGTTAACTCCGTCATTTACATGTGTCCTTGCTGCTCCAGAATGAATGTTCCGGTGGGAAATAGTCGATTATTAGAAGGTTCAGAGGAGCAGCCACTAAAGGCCGTATCTATATAATCCACTGAAATTATTGTTCATAAGGAATTCTATCATGGAAAATAGGATCCCTGCTTTTTGGCAGAATCCTTGGTTTGTGTAAGGTTGCTTGTTGCCGATGGGCTTAAACGGACGTATTTTTTGTTGTAGGTGGCTTGGCGTGGACCCCTATGTTAGATTTGCGCTATTTTTTTTTTTTTTGATTTTCGCCACTTTCGCCACTTTCGCAATCGAAGCAACGCTTGTATAGGGACAAATCAACAAATCAAGGATAAGGAGAGAAATAGAGAAATATTGAGTACCAATAGACAGTGTTTAAGATCTGAAGAACGGACGAGTAAACTACATTGAGGTCCTCGTTGTTGAGGATATTCCTGTCTGCAACATTGTGAAATTTGGTCGCGCTATCATCATACCTGCCACAGGGGTGTTAGCCTCCCGAGCAAATAGATTCCACGGATGTTGAGCGGCGTGCCTCCTCCCATGATATTCAGAGAGACGACAGCGGCACCAGGGAGCACATAGGAATGGCTCGGGATGCCCTGTTGAAATGTGCACCGGAATCTTCTGCATGGTTTCAGTTGATCAATGTGCATACTGTGTTTTTTGATGATGACATCGATTGGAGAATCGAGACTCGCTCGATAAGACCCTTTTTTTGTTCTTTTCAAAGCCTCCCAAACCTTACTCCGCCCTCCTAGATTCATGTATACTCACTAGATTTACAAAAGCTTTGACTTGGAGTACAAAGGGTTAGAGTTTGGACAATAAAGATCCTTCTTATCAACGCGTGTCCAACTATGGCTATTTGTTCCCAGACTGTGGACATGTAGATTAAAATTGGATACGCATTCCGGTTTTCGCCAATTTGCGAAGGGCCACAAGATACCCGTGTTTCTAAAAAGTGACGAGATTATCTTATTGCCGAGTTGAGAGTTTGCTAAACATCCCTGACAGCCTTTGGAAGAGGAAAGCGGATTGACTGCCTATACCTAATGTGCGGTAGAATGTGTTTGAAAGTCCTATGTTCGCATCACAGACTGTCTCCAAAAGCCCCAGCCTGGTTGGTCCCTTTTGCTACTGGACAAGGGCTTTAAGTGCAGGGTTTTCAGGGTCGGCTTGGCAACAGGCAACTGACACTTTTCTTGAGCACAAAGGTTTTCGCCATTTTCGCCAGAAAAGAATGCGGTGTTTTTTTTATTTTACTTTTCGCCATATATAAATACAACATAACTTCCGTCGCAAACAGCCCAAATCCAAGTTCGGTGCTTTCGTATCGAAACAAAGACAACGACACGGAGCCTCTCAGATGCAGACTGCAACATTGCAACCACATATCATGCTGCACAGTCAACCTATATCGCTCCCTCCAATCTCTTCCATTCTCAACTTGGTGAATGGCGGCGGCGAGAAGGCCCAATCACAAGTTCAAGAACAACAATACATCATCAGCACTGCCCCACGTGAGCCGGCTCCAAGGGCTACCGCTGGTGCTCCTCCTACTTCCCACTTACAAGCAACTTTCCCCGTTATGATTCCAGCGGACGCGCACAGCTCAGTCGCTTACATTACCGAGCAACAGCGTTATCAGTTAGAACACCCTGTGAGATCGGTATCGAGCCTTTCATCCTTGTCATCACCATCACAATCAAGCTATTCACCACCGCCTGCAACTCTTCAGGCACCTCTGCATCTCCAACAACCACAACCTCAAGCCTACTACAACCCATACCACCAGCAAACTTTTCAACAGCATGTACAGCCTCCATTGCATCGTCAGGAAGTTCCCGTTAGACCACAATCTGCCGATGCTGCCTCGTCGCTTGAGGAAATGATTAAGAGGGAGAGCAAAAATCCGCGCAAGTACAAGTGTAAGACTTGTGACAAGTTCTTTACCACATCAGGTCACTTGGCGAGACATGCGAGAATCCACACTGGTGAAAGAAAGCACGAGTGCCCTTTCCCTACCTGTGATGCACGTTTTGCGAGACACGATAATTGCATGCAACACTATAGAACACATCAAAACCCAAAGGTTAGAAAGAGAAGAACTTTCGCTCCTAAGTAGTTGAGGGTATTTCTGTTTGATGTGTATTGTTTCTATCATGAATTGGGTTATTGGTTAGTTATTGGTTCGTTTTTTTGGTTTCATTGTGAATGCAAGGCGTTGGTTTGAGGATATTAACTGTAGTACGATACTTGAAATAGATTACCATATCCCGTGTATGTTGGCTCGATATCAGAATTTAGCCCTATAACTCACGGGGTTCAATTATTTAATTAAAAGGGGTGCGGATAGATCGGCGAAGTTATAACAGCTTACAGTCTTTATTTTTAGGTAGTCCAGATCTCTGTGCTACTTGACTCAACGAGGCTGACGTGCGCCAAACGCCAAAATTTCCGCGTCTTTTACAACGTCTATTGACAGTTTGATTGGGATTGACGGAACTTGTTCTTGCCTCCGCTTTTTTTTTTAGTTTATTTATTTAGCAGGCTGTGCATTAAGGGATAGTTCCATACGAGCTAGATTTTTGGCAGGAAAATGTCTCTATATCATATCTCGTGGCTTAGAATATCGACACTAGTTTAGAAAAGAAGAAGAAAAGCACTGCACAGCCTCAAAGATACCGTACTTTACTGTTGTTAATACCTTCGAATTGGCTTCTAAAGCACTCTTGGAAAATCCGCACTGAGCGGCTCCACAAAATTCCAATCCGGGAAATTATCACAACAAAAAAAAATTGTTATCGTCTTAGAATTTTTCACTTCTAGCTAATCTTGAGTAAAAGGTCACCAGCCCGATGTCTAAGGCTAGTATGATCCCTAAGGAAATCGCGCGGGAGCTCAAACAGCTATCACTGAAAGACCACAGAAGGTCCCCTCACCGCTCTTCTTCTTCTTCGACAACGTCATGCAGACCTATCCTTGCAAATACTAGCAATATCACAGATGACGAGGTTGCCGTTTTTGACGACCTAGAATCACCACAGATGCTAGCGACGTCGGCCGGAGCTGGAAATGGTGAAATGCTTCATTCACTCTCCACCATTTCTTTGCTGTCGTTGTCGAGGGAACAGTTGGAGAGCCATAGCAATAGCAGCAACCTCAATAACCACAACACCCCAGATCGAAAACAGAGGCATTCGATCTCCAGAAATTCATCTTTTTCACACTCGAGGGTCTCATCCTTCCACCAACAGCGTCATCCTTCCGCTGTTAATTTCTACACACCTCAACAACAGCGCAGAAGTTCGACACAGACCCAACCGATCAACATCACTACCGACTTTGCATCACCAACGACTCCAAGCCTGGGCCCAACATCTCTAACTAACTCTCCGTCACACTTCCATTTGGGGAACCAACAGCTTCCTGCATCACTACAATCTAGCAGAGGCCATGGGTTCCCTGGACTCACGAGGAATAATTCGAGCCAGAGCACGTTGCAACTACAGACGCCACAGATTATGGCTGGAAGTATGTCACCTTTTTTGGATCCGGTAGGTGGCGACGTTCCCATGACTCCTTTGACTTTGAGCCCGTTGAACGAATAGCATGAATAAAATTAAAAGAGCATTGGTTTTTTTTTTCTTTGCAGTTTTTACATTTATATCATTTGATATTAATTTACTCATTAATTGCAGTTGTAGCCAGGAGCTAGATCCCACAGTCACTATCTTTGTTAGGCTCTGGGGGTAAGGTGCGGAAGGAATCATGGTGTCACTGTAGGACTATGCAAGTACTGTCTCATTGTACCACCCGGACGGCAGCGAAGATAAACAAAACAATACGCAGAAAATTGGAAATTGACTACATCACTTTTTATCAAGTCGTATTGTTTTCATTCAAACGATATATCCCAACGAGAGGGTCACTTATTGTCTAGAGTTGATGATGTCAACAAACTCGGGCTTCAAAGAAGCACCACCAACCAAGAAACCATCGACATCGGCCTTGTCCTTGAAAGTTGGGGCATTCTTTCCATTAGCAGAGCCACCGTACAAGATTCTAGTTTCATCAGCGACCTTATCACCCAACTCTTTTCTCAAGAATTCTCTAATGTTCTTGTGGGTCTCTTGGGCATCCTCTGGAGTGGCAGCCAAACCAGTACCAATGGCCCAGACTGGCTCATAGGCAATAACAACGTTGGACCAATCCTTAACGAGCTTGAAGACAGCGGTAAGTTGTCTTTGGTTAATGGAGTCAGTGATACCAGCCTGTCTCTCCTCCAATGTCTCACCAATGGCAAGGATAACCTTCAAACCTTGGTCTAGGGCAAACTTGGTCTTCTCAGCAACGAACTCATCAGATTCACCAAACAAAGTTCTTCTCTCGGAGTGACCCAATAGAACCCAGGTAGCACCGACATCCTTGATCTGTTCAACAGAAATCTCACCAGTGAAGGCACCAGAACCCTTGATGTAGGCATTCTGAGCAGAGATCTCAACTTGTGGGTTTTTGTTGAGAGAGACAGCAAGATCCAAGTAGGTGGATGGTGGGGCAATCACAACTTCAGTGTTTGGGTCCAGAGAAGCAGTGTTTAGTCTTTCCACGATTTCAGTAATGGAGGCTTTGGTACCATTTAGCTTGAAGTTACCACCGACAAAGAATTTTCTGGCCTGTGTGGACACGAATTGTTAGTATTGTTTGTTGACACAATTGATGTGGTTCTAAGTTGCTAGGGACTTACCATTTTCAATTGATTCTTATTTCTACTTTCAAAAGAGAAGTTATAAATTAAGAGGAGCAAGATGGGAACTTTTGTTGTTCGTTTTTTATGGTGATCACGAAAAAACTCCGGGGTTGGCACCACCTTATGAGTGGCTGTCACGTGAATGTGATTTCAGAGTGGGCAAACAAGTTTAACTTCTACCGCCCATAGAGAGATGAGGGTCTAGGTAATAAACATGGAAGTTCTAATAAATGCTTAAAATGGGATTTGGAATTTGTTTCATCAACAAAATTTGGCTCAAGAGCGGCTACATAAAGGTCCATATCACATCAATTTATGTTTTCTGTATTGATATACAATCTCTATAATGATGAATCACCCGTACATTTCCCAGCCATCTTCCTCATCTTCGCTATCTTCCACTTCGAGGTTCTTCTCATTCTTGACCAAATTCTTTCTACATAAAGGACAACTCCCCTTCACTGCCAACCAAGGTGAGATACATTCCAGATCAAACTTATGCTTTCCATCACAGGGAAGACGTACTACCAAAGGATGAGGATCATCAAGGAAATCAGATGTGCAGATTGAGCAGGCCATGTCTTTTTTCAAAGACTTCTTGTCCACCCGTTCAAGCGAATCAATGTATTCTTGCGGCATGCCCTGATTAATGTCACTTGTAGAGCTATCTAGCTGCTCCAGAAGGGTTTCCCGTATCCCTGATTCCTCAATAAGTTGAATTGCCTGTTCTAATTGTGAAATGGGCGATGATATATTGCTGGTTTGACGATGAAATTCTTCTAGGGCTTGAGTAAGGGTTTGATGTGGACGATGGGTGGTGTGATTAGAGGAGGAATTGCTCACATTATTGACTATATTGTGCTCTTCTAACGGGAGGTGTGTTAGAGGAATGAAAAGCGATGGATGGCAAACTGATTTAACACATACCTTCGTAATTGGACATTGTACAGATGATTTTTTACTGTTGCATGAGGGCGAGAAGTCTTCATCTAGAGGGTTTTTTTTCCGGACAAGCACCGAGAGATCAGATCAACTCATAATTCAAAATCCTTAGCTAGGGATTTATACACAGGTTTTTCCGTTAACTCACTATCCTTCTTCTTCTTCACTTTTATATCTTCGTGGGATTCCACCTTTCTTTTCTTTGTATCCTTTGGATTTTCCTCCTTAGCCAGCTTTTTCATCACTTTTGCCACCACAGATCCCAACTTGACTCTCTCGCCATAAGTGGAGCCCAAAGGTCTCTCTTTACCCCAGCAACAACGCATTGGAATGTTATCGACAACGAAAAATGCTGGCCTAGACTCATTGTTCCCACTCTGACCCATGATCCCCTTTGCAGCAACCTCTGCCCCAGTCCTTTCAGCAAAGGTCACATACGCACACTTGGCGTCGTGCTGACAGTTGATGGCTTTCACTGGCGCGTACTTCTCAAAAAAATCAGTGATCTTATATTCTGGCATAGATTCATCTATTCCAAACACAAAGAAACTCTTCAAGGTTTCATCTTTTGGTATGCTCAAAGAACCATTCAACGGTAATTTTGACAATATCTTAGTGATATCGACCGACTGGAGGTGCTCGGGTAGTGCTTTCTCCTTCTTTTGCTTCTGCTGCTTCTCTTCCTCTTTTCCCTTCAGTGACAATGCCAATTTCGTGAGTATCTCTTTAGCCTTCTCCGCATCGCTCGTATGTTTTGCACCTCCCAGTTTATCAAACTTTGCTTCATTGTCAGCCACATACAACTTAGAAACCAGGTTGGTCTTCTCTCCACCCCCCACGTTGATACCAGCCATCTTCAAAGCAGCATCTCGCAGTTGAATCGATATACCGTAGGTCAGATCCAGCAGGCAACACTGGCAGCAGTTTCTTTGGCGAGCACATGTGAGACAAATGGTGGTGTGTTTGCGTGAGTGTTTATCTGTTGCTGAGGTCCATCTATATACAGTGAACGGCCTCGTACACAGTTTACATTCAAGTGCGTTGCGTTCACGTATTAGTCTGAGGTGAGTTGAGGGGCCGAGACAGGTTGAGCAGAGTGCTGGTGGAGCTGTTGTATCTGATAGGGACATGCTGTGTTGGTGGCGTTTGTTTATTTATTTTCTTAGATGAGGTGGTAGGAATTTTTTTCTTTTACGACAATCAGACACAATTTAAGAGAAGAGCCCCCATTCACCAACCACACTGAACATAGCGAGGTCACAGAAATACAAAGATCTACAGAAGTTTTTGATTAAAGAGCATACTGAATTAAACATTTAAACATTCTCCTGCGCAAAATATTGTTAGTTGAATGGTCACTCGAGCGAGCCATTGTAGGATTTACAACTAAAAACGTCAATAAAAGGGCCAATTGGGATCAGGGTTAAAAAGCAGATTTACTCCACATTAGACGTTCGGATGAAGAAATTCAAGTTGTTGTTGTCATGGTTTTCATCAGATAAAAGGCACCTTTGTATTGACGACTTGCGCTGTACCTCCCTGATATAATGGGTTAAAAAGACTTACACTAGAGGCTGTTTTAAGTTCAATCTGCAATGATCTGCATCATCGTGTACACTTCAAGCCTTTGTAGGGCTTTTGTTATACAACGGGAAAATATAGAAGAACAAAATACTAAAATTTTAAGAAAAAGTTTTTAAACAATTTCAGATAGGCCGCGAATTTGTTACATAATCGGAATTTGACCTGTTAGGGCAAAGAATCCAGTTGGGCAGTTAACTTATAGCCAAATAATAAACTAAATAATTCTAACTGCACTACAGCAAGTGAAGAGAAAAGAGGCTCCATCAATGTCAGGCAGTAGGAACAGAAGTTCCAGTCGTGTTTCCCGACACTCTGTGTCCCTGAGACGTGACTCTTTTGCGTCAACTGGGACACGTCAGTCATTCACTTCTCACCTAGACGACAACAATACTGAGATGTTTGATGGTGCCGCGTCTGAAATCATCCCATCTGGAATCACATCGTTCCATCATCATCATCCTAATATTGAATCCAGACGTCATTCTACTGCTCCTTCTATCTCTAGCTCTGCTGCGAGTTCCATACGACGGGGGAGACATGCGGATGGTGTTCCCTTAAGCAGGATTCAGAGTCGTGAAAGTTATCTTTCGGAGTCAGCCAAAAGAGCTCGCTCAAGATCTAGATCCATTGATGCTCGCTCACATTTTAGATTCTTTGACACGGATGATGTGATTTCCGCGCATGGAGCAGCGACGTTGGATAATCCTGATGATCCAATCGATTTTGATACTGATTGGGACCAAGCGAGAGAATTGAACGAGAATGATGATTTGTTTAGAAGGCAGAGTATGTCTACCAGAGCAGAAAGCATTAATGATTATGGGTCATTGGATAGAGGAACAAGACCATCTTCGCTATCGAGTTATACACCGAGTTCATACAGGGACCGCATCCCATCTGACGTGTCCAACAGTAGACCTCTTCTTGAATCTGACGAGAGTTATGAGTCTGATGGTGATTCTGAACTTCAAGCTGAACAGACGCGTCAATCACACCACAATACAAGCAATAGAGATGAACAATTGAACCCTGAATTTCATGAGCATTATTACCCTGACCACAAGGCACATCAACATTTCCAAAGATTTTACATTGCTGAAGAAGATTTGGTTCTTGGTATTGCTGGATACAAAACTTCAACAATTAGGATGAAGATTTATCAACTCTTGTGCATTGCCACGTTCGGCCTGCTTTATCTCGTTCTGAGATGGTTACCACGTTACAAGTTTGCATTTATTGGTGAAAAAGTACCACTGGCCAAGGCAGAATGGGTCATTGTCGAGACAGAATATGGTGAATTAAACGTCATTGATGTCAAGCGTCAGTGGTATAACCGTTCTTTGTCCACAGTTATGAACGTCCCAATTCTGGATGATGTTAATTTCAGCAACAACACCCAGCAGCAATATGATGTCAATTTGGACTTCAATCCAAACATACCTATCTTGATTTCTTTTGAGTACAGATACCTCAAACTGTTCTATTCACCTGTTGAGGATATTTTCAAGACAAATACTAACTGGGTTGACCTGGATTGGATGAACAACTCCAAACAGGGACTGACAAAGGACTCCCACGAGGATAGATATTTAGTCTTTCAGGAGAACTCATTGGAACTGATGGAGAAGCAGATTTCTAGTCTTTTAGTTGACGAGGTATTGCATCCTTTCTACATGTTTCAAGTTTTCTCAATAGTGCTGTGGGCATTTGACGAGTATTATTACTACGCCGGATGCATCTTTTTGATATCTGTCGTCTCCATTTTCAACACACTGATCGAAACCAAGTCTACGATGAACAGACTGAGGGATCTATCACGTTTTGATTGTAGCGTGAGGGTGTGGAGAAACGGCTTCTGGAAGGAGACTGACTCGACAGACTTGGTTCCTGGTGATATTTATGAAGTGTCAGATCCTTCATTGACTGTATTTCCCTGTGATTCATTGTTACTCTCTGGAGACTGTATTGTCAATGAGTCCATGCTTACAGGCGAATCTGTTCCTGTTTCGAAACTTCCAGCGACGGAATCCACTTTGCACTCCTTGATCCATGATTCGTTCCGTTCCCAAACGTCTACAAACTTGGCTAAGTCATATCTCTACAATGGCACGAAAATTATCAGAGTGAGGCATACCGCTAATGAGCCAGCAATGGCACTGGTTGTTAAGACCGGGTTTTCAACAACTAAAGGTTCTCTTTTGAGGTCAATGTTGTTTCCAAAGCCAACCGGATTTAAATTTTATGAGGATTCATTCAAGTATATTGGATTCATGACGTGTATTGCGTTTGTTGGTTTCATCTTTAGCACTTACAATTTCATCAAGTTGGGCCTCGGATATAGGATAATTATCCTTAGAGCCCTTGATATAATAACAATTGTTGTCCCTCCAGCTCTGCCAGCTACTTTGACTATCGGGACTAGTTTTGCCCTCAGTCGCTTAAAACTGAAGGATGTCTATTGCATCTCCCCTACCAGAGTAAACATTGGTGGTAAACTGGATATTTTGTGCTTTGATAAAACTGGAACTTTGACCGAGGAGGGCCTGGATGTGTATGGTGTTCACTTTGTTGACAAACAGTCCCAATTTAGTGAACTAGTGAATACAAATACGGGTATCCCTGATAAGCTTTTGAAAGCATTGGTTGCATGTCATTCTTTGAGAGTTGTTGACGGAGAATTGCTTGGTGATCCCCTGGACTTCAAGATGTTTGAGTTCACTGGTTGGGAATACGAAGAGGAATTCAAAGGTTTCACATCACTAAATGAAGAGCGGTTTGACGAAAGCCAGTTGCCTGAGAATATTGGACTAGCCCCATCAGTCGTGTATCCAAAAGGACAGGGAGACAAACTGCTTGGTATTTTGAGGAGTTTTGAGTTCATCTCACATTTGAGAAGAATGAGTGTAGTTATTAAATCTCCTGATGGAAAGTTTTCTGTGCTAACGAAGGGTGCGCCAGAAGTCATCAAAGATATTTGTGATCAAAAGTCATTTCCAGACAATTATGAGGAATTGTTGTACCATTATACTCACAATGGGTACCGTGTCATTGCATTGGCTGGTAAGAAACTGAAGAAGAACACCTGGCTATATTCTCAGAAGATTACTAGAGAAGAGGCTGAATCTGACCTCGAATTTTTAGGGTTCATTGTGTTTGAGAATAGATTGAAACCAACAACAACGCATGTCTTGACTAAATTGAACAACGCGAACCTGAGAACGGTGATGTGCACTGGTGATAATTTGTTGACTGCAGTCAGTGTAGGTAGGGAATGTGGCCTGGTTAGAGACGAACTGGTGTTCATTCCGGCATTTGATGAAGCAACGGATTCGCTAACATGGAGAGAGATTAATGATGATCGTTTAAGGTTAGACAACAGAACTTTGGAGTTAAATGCTGATTCAACTGATAGTTACAAGTCCTATGGTCTTGCAATCACGGGTGATGTGTTCAAGTATATTCTGAAAAATCAGGAGGACTTGTTCTCCGAGGATTATGTTACAAAGATCCTTTTAATGACTAACGTCTTTTCCCGTATGTCCCCTGATGAAAAGCATGAATTGGTTGAGCAGCTACAGGATCTTGATTACACTGTTGGATTTTGCGGCGATGGTGCCAATGATTGTGGAGCTCTGAAAGCGGCCGATGTCGGTATTTCTCTATCCGAGGCCGAAGCATCGGTAGCTGCTCCATTCACATCCAGAAAGTTTGAGATTGGATGTGTGTTGGATGTGATTAGAGAAGGACGTGCGTCTTTGGTGACAAGTTTCAGTTGTTTCCAGTATATGTCACTATACTCTGCCATTCAGTTCATTACCGTATCCATTTTGTATAAGAGAGGATCTAATTTGGGTGACTTTCAGTTCTTATGGATCGACCTCTTTTTGATCTTGCCTATTGCTATTTTCATGTCATGGTCCAACTCTTACCATGAGGTGGTAGCAAAGAGACCTAGCGCCAATCTTGTGTCACCAAAGCTATTGATCCCATTGATCGTGAACATCATTATTTTGCTGGTGTTTCAGGTTTTCATCTGGGAGTACGTTCAACTCCAAGATTGGTACATCAAACCTGTTCCTGCTGGTGATGATGCAGTGCAGTCATCGGATAACACAGTACTGTTCTTCTTCTCCAATTTCCAGTATATATTCATTGCGATTATTCTGACAGTCGGACCACCTTACAGGGAGCCTGCTGTAAGAAATGTGCCATTTTTGTTAAACATTGCTGTTGCGACTCTGTTGTCGGGATGGTTGATGAATTTGCCTCCGAAGTCTTTCCTCTTCAGTCTATTTCAGTTAACTGAAATCAGTGGAGGGTTCAAGACTTTAATAATAATTGCTGCTCTGTTTAATCTTACTGTGTGCAACTATCTACCACCACTTTTTAAGGGATTAAAGAGAAAGAAAGTCAGTCATAAGAAGTATAAGAGATGGCTGAAAAACAACCGGGTGTTTGTATAAGGTAAGGTGCTTGTTTGAATTTAGATTACAGTAAATCTAGTATGAACAAATGTGCGTAGTAGACAAGAGTAGATCCAGTTCGAAACCTAGAGGGAAATCGATCACAAGGAATTGAACAATTCGGTATGGTTCTTGGAGTTGTACAATGTGAGGAAACTGTAGAAGTCTTCTCTATCAAAGTAAGCGCCACACATTCTTCTCTTCCCAGTGGTGACACCAATTCTAGCATGGAACGCTCTCCAGTTGTCAAAGATCAATGCAGTTCCAGGCTGTAACCGTTGGAAGTAGACATTCTCATCCCTATGAATCAGCTCATTCCAAGCCCTGATAGCGGCGTAGAACTTCTCCTGTTCGTCGATAGTAAGCTTGAAATTGGTCGATCTGTCACAATTGTTCCAAGAGACCTGAACAAGTTCGTCCTTGTCATTGTGAATGAAGATTGGCTTGGATTGAGTCAGGAAAACGTCACCAAGGGAGTGGCAGTCAACTTTGAGTGTCTTGAGGAGCTCGTAATGCTGCGGATATTCCTTCTGAAAGTCTTTGGCACACTTGAATCCATCAACCAAGGTAGTATCACCACCTTCACCATCATGAAAAAGAAGATGGAAAAGCTGTAAATATGGAGTGTTCTCCCAATAGGTGCCATCTGTGTGAGATGGAATCTCGATTTCGGAGTAAGCTGTATCCTTCATTGCAAGATCCGAAGTGAAGTCCCAAAAACCACCATAATGAGTGTACCTGATGTTATTACCCATGGCATTGAGCATTTCTTCAGTGTCTTCAGCGGTAACTGGAACGTTCTTGATGAAGGTGAAACCATACTTGTAGATGTTGTTGTAGAGGTCTGAACAGGACTTCGCCATAACATCATGATAATCCACAACTGGGAGACTGTCGGTAATGGTCTCCTTATCCCAGAAAACACGATCTGGATAGGTCTTCTTGATTGCAATACTTGGAATTTCAGCGAACTCCTTTGTGTGTTTAGTGAGCCACCTGGCTGTGTAAGTCGAAGAATGGCCATTAGACCAGCTGATAGTGATCTTGTCGCTTGAAGAATCAATGGATAAAGGGTGAATATTGGGTGGAATTTTGAAGGTGTCTAGAAGACGCTGGTACGTGACACTGTTGTAACACTCAGTACACTGGCAGTTATCCCTTAGCCAGAAGTTTAGGTATTCAATCTTGTCCCCTGTTGTGTACTGGACAGTAGTAACTCTTTCGTCTGAATTGCTGTCGGCAATTTGTGGCATTTGAATGTTTTTAGTTTACAAGCTTGAGATTATTGTTCACGGATATATAGATCCCGTCGAAACGATATCTCGATAATCAATTATTCAAATTGTGGGGCAATTTGGATTCGTGGTAAGCCCGAGGAATGTCTTCGGGATGTGAGGTAATGAACATAAATATCCAAAAACTAACAATAGTCTCGAATAGTTTAGTGGCTAGAATCACCGCTTGTCGAGTAACCTCCAGGGTTCTTGCAATACGTGGTAGACCGGGGTTCAATTCCCCGTTCGAGAGTTTTTTTTTCAATGTTTTTATTATAACCTTGGTAATAATTGGGCTGCCATTCAACCAGAAGTCACATGTGAACAATCCTTATCTTTTGTACAGGCGATATAGAAGATATAGCAAGGCGCATGGACCACGGTGTATTCTAAAGTTTAAACCAAGATTTATATATTAACCATCAAAGTAACATTATTCCTTGTGTTCACCCTTGCCTGGGATGACTGTATCATCTGGCTTCAAGGTTGGGAACAATAGAACCTCTCTAATAGTATTGGAGTTGGTCAAGAACATAGCCAATCTGTCGATACCACAACCCCAACCACCAGTTGGAGGAAGACCATACTCCAAAGCATTACAGAAGACCTCGTCAACCAGTTGAGCTTCATCATCACCTTGGTCCTTCTGTCTTGCCTGTTCCTCGAATCTGTCTCTTTGATCAAATGGATCGTTCAACTCAGTGTAGGCATTACAGATCTCCTTAGTGGCAACAAAGACCTCGAATCTTTCACACAAACCTGGGATGTTACGGTCATACTTAGCCAAAGGAGACATCATCTGTGGGTGACCAAAGATAAAGGTTGGGTTGATACATGTGTCTTCCAACTCACCAACTAGCTTGTCCAACATTCTGGCGTTGGTCAATGGTGGTGGACAGTCCAGTTTGTGTTTGATCAAGATCTGCTTCAAGAACTCACCAGTCTCAGCAGTGTGCAATTGATCACCTGGTGGGAACTTAACATCAAAAGTCTTCTCCAATTCCTCAATCATGTTAATTCTCTTCCATGGTCTGGCAAAATTCAAGGTCAGCTCTTTGCCTTCTGGACCATCTGGGTGGTACTTAATCTCGTAAGAGCCAGTAATCTCCTTAACCATTTCTGAGAAAAGAAGCTCAGTCATCTCCATCAAGTCATAGACATCTGCAAAGGCTTGGTAGAACTCACATGTGGTAAATTCTGGGTTGTGAGTCATGTCGATACCCTCATTTCTGAATTGACGGCCAATCTCGTAGACACGGTCCATACCACCAACAACCAACTCCTTCAAGAACAACTCTGGGGCAATTCTCATGTACATATCCATGTCAAGATCGTTGTGATGAGTGATGAATGGCTTAGCAGTGGCACCACCGGCAATGACATTCATCATTGGAGTCTCAACTTCAATGAAGTCTCTGGTGTCCAAGAATTTTCTAATGTAGGAGATAATCTTAGATCTAACAATGAATCTATCTCTAGTAGAATTGTTTACGATCAAATCTAGGTAACGCTTTCTGTATCTGGCCTCTTGGTCCTTGAAGCCATAGTGGTCAGTTGGCAACATGTGCAAACATGGAGTCAACAATTGGACGGAGGTGGCAAAGACAGACAATTCACCTTCACCACCTTTCTTTGGTTCGGTTCTACCCGGGTAACCAGTGACACCAATAATGTCACCTCTCTTCAACAAATCATGGGCTTCCTGGTAATCTTGCTCAGTGGAGTCCTGTGCTTGGGCCATAATTTGAATCTGGACACCGTCGCTCTTCAAGACGTAGAATCTCAATTTATTTCCGGATTCTCTCTTGGTGATGATTCTACCACCAATCGAGACAGTGACATCTGGCAAAGTCTCACCTCTCTTCAAGTGGGCATACTTGTTCAAAAATTCTCTGGTAGTGATCGAAACGTTGAACTTGTGAGGATATGGGTTTGGAGATTTAGACACTTTCAACTCTTGGATCTGCTTGGCTCTGTATTCAAAGTATTGCTTAGGGGTAACGTCCTGTAGAGAAGTGTCCTTCTTCTTAGATTGAGGTTGAGCTGGCTTGTTCTTGTTCTTCTCGGCCTTCTCAGCAGCCTTTTGGCGCTGCTTTTGACGCTTCTTCAATTCAGACTTGGAGACTTGTTCACCAGTGACCTCATCAAGGTACAACTTGGCAACTTGTTCAGTGACTTCTTCTGCAGACATAGTTTCTGAAGAATGGATTGATCCTAAGGGTGTTGTGGTTGTATATCTCTTGAAATCTTTTTTTTTTCCAAACTTTCAACGGAAAACCAGAAAAGAAAAAAAAAAAAGGAAGGATGAGTAACAACACTTCCGAGGTTATGGTGATTACTACCCTCGGTTTTGATACCCAAAAAAGTTTTCAAGATCATCAACAAACTTTTTTTCAAAGGCTGAATGATGAATGAAGAGCATCATTCTCTTTCAAGCACTTGAAAATTCTAATCACTATGTCAAAGAAACTCGAATACTCCGCTCCAACATCGACTACTGTCCAGCTTGAATCAAGTGTTGCTCTAAGAATTGCAAAGCATTGTGGTAACTCTGTTCCAAACACGGTTGCCGGACCACTACTAGGTGTGGATGTTCATCAGGATACGCTAAAGATCACTCAATCGTACCAATTCCCAAGTTACACCTCTGACAACACATCACCATATAAGCTCAGAAACAATGTGAAATACCAGGATGACTTGATTGAGGAACTTAAGGAGGCTGGTTCCAGTGTGCAATACCTTGGTTTCTATGTCAGTGGAATTTCTGGTGAGTTCATCACAGAATCTATCATTGAGACAATGGCCAACAACCAGTTGAAGAACAGTGCCAATAGTGTGCTGCTTGTGCATGAGCCTTTGAAGGCCAAGTACGGTCTTCTAAGTTTGAAGGCTTTCCGTTTGAGTGAATCATATATCAAGAGCTTCATTGCAAATGACTTCTCTATCGAAGGAATCACTTCATCATCTCTCACCCACACCAATGCTATTGAAGAAGTCCCTGTTGTCATCCACAATAACCACTTGATCTCTCTATATCTATCCTCTTTTCAACAAGACAACTTCAACAACTCTATTGCTCTTGAATCCACGGGACTGAAGACCCAATCCCAACTGGCCAATTTGGAGTCCTTAATTGAATCTGTTGATGAGCTCAATAACTACTATTACCAACTGAACAAGAAGAAGCTGCAGCAAGGTGTTCAACAAACCTCTTTCAGTGCCAAGGATGTTGATTTCAAGGAGCTATTGCCATTGATTGGTAGAGTTGACTACAGTGCCCAGGATATTGAACAAGGTTCTGTCGCTCAGTTTTTGGCTGATGGCGCTATCAGACCATAATTATGATCTGTGAAGTGTAATAAGAAAGGGAAATTAAAAGGCATCGGGGAGAAATGTTGACAGTGTATAATAGCTTATATATAGCAGATCTATATATGTGGAAGTAGGCAGAAGACCATAGTACAACATGGCAACATCGATTATAGAAGTTGTTGGTGCTGCGATTCTTTTTAGAGAATATTTCTGGCTATGAATCTTGACAGCTAGTTTAGTTCTTCAACAATTATTCATCAAGATCGGACTACAATCTTTTATGGTAAGCACCTGTTTGGCAGATGGTTAATCTAACTTCGATTTTGTTCTTGTCAAACGTAAACACCGTATATCGGGTTAGAGACTATGTCACAGCCTCAAACACCCTGATAGGTGGTACCTATTTGGCGTACAACACGGGCCAAGGTGCGTTGGAAGTCGAAGGCTTGGAATGTGGATCCTGAGGGATGCTTCAGTCCATTACTCCCGATGGTGAACACTCCTGTTAATATAAAAGATAAATAGAATGAAAACAAATATTACTACGAAACCTTTTGTATGTGAATATATAACCAGAGGTTGTGGGAAAGCCGTACTGCGAACTAGGTAGGAGCTAAGAAAGGGTGGTGTAGTTAATCATACCCTTTGGAATGGTAGGTCTAGAAACTGGGAGCTACTTCCAATTCTATTAATGATATATGACATGTCAAACTTGAACTACTCAGATTTCAATGATACGAAAAAATAGATTTCCTTTAATATTGAGTTTGCAAATACGGACCATATATTCGTTTATCCGTAAGCCTTAATCGGAAAGCCTAATGACGAAGCTGAACACTGGTCCGCTAACCCCGGATTACCAAATCGTTTTAGGAACAAATACCATTGTTAAATTCCCAAGGACCAAGGTTACTAATAATTGATTAAAAGGATATGTTTTCCCAAGTATTCAATTGAGCTTCTTCTATTGTCTATCATCTAGTATTCATTTTGATAGCCTTCGATTATGTAATTATTTACATAAGCATTTTCAATTTTGCGGCACCTTGTGACATCGTGAGAAAGATTCACCAAGCAAGGTCGTTACCCCACCACTGAAGACGCCTCAAACTGCTATGGGAAGACCACGAGTAAGATAACCAAATTTGTTATACACACTACGATATCTAGATAACTAACATCTGCAAGCTTATCATCCTTATTCGCCACGGCGAATCAGAAGGAAACAAGGACAAGACCGTCAATCAGCATATTCCGAACCACAAAGTTCCTCTGACTCCTAGAGGACACGAGCAGGCCAGAGCTGCCGGTATAAAGCTCAAAAGCCTTTTGAATGATAATGATTCTGTGCACTTTTATACTTCACCTTACAAACGGACTAGACAAACACTGAACGGTATCCTTGAGACCATCAAAGATTCAGGAGTTGCCTACAAAGTCCATGAGGAGCCACGTATGCGAGAGCAAGATTTTGGGAACTTCCAGTCAGAAGCTGAAGAAATGGAAAAAGTGTGGAAGGAGAGAGCTCATTATGGCCACTTCTTTTACAGAATTCCACTTGGCGAGAGCGCTGCTGATGTATATGACCGTTGCGCAGGTTTCAACGAGACCCTATTCCGTCAATTTGCAAATGATAAATTTCCTGAAGTTCTAGTAATGGTGACGCATGGAATATGGGCTCGTGTATTTCTGATGAAATGGTACCGTTGGACATATGAGGAGTTTGAATCCTTGAAAAACGTCCCCCATTGTCAGTTTGTCATTATGGAGAAACAAGAGAATGAACGGTACAAACTATGCACGCCCATGGCCAAATGGTGCAATGTTGATGAAAATGATATGGAGAATTACAGAAGAGAGATCAAAGAAGAGACGGTGAAGAATTCCAACAGTTATACAGATGTGACGTATGCTGCGGTACTGGAAACGGATAAAGAAACCTTGAGAGCTCAGGAGGAGAAAGAAAGAAAGTTGAAAGCCATGTTCAGCAAGTGTTCAGAATGAAAATGATGATCGAATGCGTTTGGCAATATACATGACAACTATAACATTTCTTTGTAGAGTTTCACGTTATTGGGTGGAAAGGAAAGATTATTCCATATTCAAAATACTGAGGATTCATAAGATCAATGATATATGTACATGTGTATTATAGGACCGACAGCCTATTTGTTTCCCTCCACTTTCTTATCCTTCTTTTGCCCAACTTGTTTCTCTTGATTTGTCTCAGCAGCTACAGTTTCCGGTTCAGCTTCGAAGTGTCTCTTGAACACAGGATCATTCAAAATCTCCTTAACTCTTTTGTTGATGGCAGCATTGGTGACATTTTGGCCACCAATAGTTTCAGTGACCTTATCAAGCTTAGAAATATTCAATTCTTCCAATTCTTCACTCAAATGTACCGGTTCTTTTTGGTATGTGCTGACCTTGATACCAACACCACCATTACTGTGCTTGGCAATATATGAAACCCATAGATCAATGACTTCTGGAGTGGCATCGTATGCTCTGATACCTCTCTTGTGTGTCAATCTCATGAAATTTTCCTTGGATTTGGCGTGAACAAAAGGAGCCCTAATCACAGTCCATCTTTCACGTCTTGTTGGTAATGGGAAAACGCCGCTAACTGGAATATCTAGATAATAGGCAGCTCTTAGTGCAAAGTCACCAAGGAAGTCCAAGTTCTCATGATCATATGCCCTAAACTGGATCTCAGCTACCAAATCTCCGTAGCGTTTCTCGTGGCGCAATGGTGCATAATAATTTAGTTCAACATTCACTGGGAATGGGGAGTTGATGGTTTGATTGACCACTTCTGGAGTGAGGACTCTTGGGTTGTATTCGATGGAGTTATTCGCCTGTGGTGTCTTGAGCTCTGAAGAAACATTTGGGCTGATTGCACCACGAAGAAGTTGGTGTGTCGTTGACAGAGAACGCACAGCACGTGTGTTTCTAGCTATTAGGGAGTGGAACATGTCAGCAGTTGCAGTGAAACGACACTGTTGATATTCCCAAACTTTTCACTTTGATTTTCGATGATTTTTTCGGTACTGCTGGTCGGAACTTGAGTTTATGTCATGTGATATCACATGGGAGGCCATAACCGAGCCTAGATTTTCCGGTTCTTTGGCGATGAGTTCTAAGAAAAAAATACACAGATGTCAGTCAGAGGAGTAGTTCGGTATACACTTCGGTTGTGCCACAAGGATGGGGAAAAGTAGTAAAGATAAGAGAGATCTGTACTACAGGTGAGTGAATGTTTACATTTATTAGCTTAACAGGGGCTAACATTAGTTAAAAGAAAGGCCAAAGAGGAAGGCTGGAGAGCCCGTTCTGCTTTCAAGCTTCTACAATTAAATGACCAGTTTCAATTGTTCAAAGGCGTTCGAAGAGTGGTTGACTTATGTGCTGCACCTGGCTCATGGTCTCAGGTACTATCCCGTGAACTCTATGAAAATAACACGGATTCAGAAGTTCCTCCAAAGATTGTCGCTGTGGATCTTCAACCAATGGCACCAATCAACGGTGTAACCACTTTACAAGCAGACATTACACATCCAAAGACATTCAACAAGATTCTAGAAATATTTGGAGGTGAGCCTGCAGACTTTGTTTGCAGTGATGGTGCCCCAGATGTCACAGGTCTGCATGACTTGGATGAATACATTCAGGCTCAGTTGATTTTGGCTGCACTGCAGTTGACTACATGTCTTTTGAGAGAAGGTGGTACGTTTGTTGCGAAGATCTTCAGAGGAAGAGATATTGACTTGATGTACTCTCAATTAGGACATTTGTTTGAAAGAGTGATTTGTGCAAAGCCTAGATCATCAAGAGGTACATCCCTAGAGGCCTTCATTGTGTGTTTGGGCTACAAACCAAGTGCGACTTGGAAACCAACTTTGGACTTGAATACTTCAACTGAAGAGTTTTTCGAAGGTGCCAACATTGGGCGTTATGAGCTTAGGGATGATTTAGAGTACATGGAAGAGAAGCGAAATGTTGCGCCATTCATTGCATGTGGTGATCTATCCAGTTATGACTCTGATGCAACTTATACACTGAACCCAGATATTCCAAGAGTGAGTTTGGATCCTGTTCAAGGCCCTACTGCTCCGCCTTACAAGAAGGCTTTGGAATTGAAGAGAAAAGGTGAAATTAGAAGATGATGGAGCTGTTGTTTCGGTTTTTGTATATTAGTTAGATTCTAGGGAGGTTCTTTGCATTGTCATTTTTATGTAGATGGTTTATTAAGTGCCTTTGATATTGCTGTATAAATTAACTGACTATAAAGTATTACATTAGGACATAAAGCTTCTAGATTGTTCGAAGGCCGATTATGCTCAAGTCAGCGTATTCGCGAATTTGTCTCATGATAAAGTCGTGTTATTTATTTTTGTGTTAAAGCGCAAGATTGCCCAAAAACCTAACAAACCCCTTGCCAACGTAAACTGAAAAAAAGCAGCAATGTCGACACATCAACCGCATCCACACAAAGGTGCTACTGAAAGTCTAGCGGTAGAGCAACCTCCGCAAGCATGTAAGACGCCTGACCCATTGTCGGTGCTATGCCATCCCCACATTAAAAGAAGATCGAGCTCAAACTACCTAACATCGCTCATCGCAAACGGCTTCCCATCAAGACATATTGCAAAGGTGAGTCCACCCATCTCTCCAACCAAGGAACAGGGCACAGAGTTTCCATTCAAAAAGGATTACAATATGACGAATGATCCGCTGGAGGTTTCACCAAGTTTGACACCACCAGAAACAGACTTGTCAAGGTGGTCCTCAGAGGGTTCGAAGAGAAGGCTACAACGTGGCTCAATTGACCTCACACATGAGAAAGATTTTGATAATGACTTGTGCATTCAATATGGAAAGGATGGATTGTCCCACAACCACCATGAATACAAGAGCGAGGTGCCACATCCACACCAACACAGGCCTTCTTCAATCTACCACTCTAACCAATCTGACTGCAGCTCCCCAGAAAATACAAACCCATATGATGCTCCTCGACGCTCATCGACGTTTGATTATGATGACTTTAAGAGAAGAATGCAAAATGACTCATAGCCAGGAGCTGGACGACTGATTTAATACCTTCAATCCTCGCAAGTGAGCTTCAATTCTTATGTCTATTTAATACTTAGTTGCTCCTATGTTTCTGAATGTAATGTAGGAAGTAGTTGTAGTATAATCCTTGATTTTTCGGTTGCCTATCGACGCAGACTGACAAGGAGTTTCCCAATCTCAACCAACCTAGACATTCACTGCATTTGACATAGTACGTTTGAAAAGATCTTGACCTCAGAATGAATAAGCACTTTGGGATAGGGAGTAGTAATGTCTTCTTAAGCTTCTCAATACACAAAACACCATGTGAGAAAGCTAGATGGGTGTTGAAGTCCAAGCTGGAGATCCAATTCTGTCCCGAGCAAAGTCGGCAAAGGTATTGTGGCCGTAGAGGAGTAACACCACACACTTTTCGTGATCTTGAATATCTGTGATGTTTGAAATTATCCTCTGTGGAACTTGAAGAATTAGGGCATCTCCTGTTCTTCGAGTACGTATATGGTTCACTCTTGTCCGTCACTATGGACTTGTTCAAAAGATGGTGTTGAAAAATTCTGGGCAGAATTACATCAGCGCAGTCTATCTGATTCAAATCTCCGTAAAATGTGATTTTACCATCTTGTGAGTTCAATAGTTCTGGTGTCACAATGAGCGAGTCGCTACTTAAAGGAGGACATTTCATATGCTTGTAATCTGGCTTATCATTCAAGATCAAGCTATCACTAAGGGAATCTTGGTCCTCATCCTTTTGTAGCCTCGAAAAATCAGCTTTCTCTAACAACCTTTCAATTTTTTTAGGATTAGCAGGCCCAATTACGTTCTCTTTGTCCTCTAACAGCATCATAGAGAACCTGTTGGACAAAGAGTTACTAGCCATTTCCAATTCAATAAGTGGGATACTCTGCCCTACAATTTGTTTCTTTTGGGTTTCTTTATAGAGGACATTCGGTGCACTTCTGGAGATGTCTTGAAGGTTGTTGGAAATTGAGAGCTCCTTAAACGGTGTGGATTTCTTCATTTGTGGATCAAGTCTGAGCCAAATCTCTTCATACTCATCATCACTGCAATCTGAATCAAGAAAATTGCCATTCCGCGGGTCATCTTGGCATTCATTAGAGTTGATAATCAGTTCCTTCTCCTCAAAACTTAATCTGGACTCTTCAAACTTGTAGTTCTCTAGCCAATCATCAATAAACTCCATCCCAATATGTAAGAAAGATAGCAGAAACGAAAAATAACGATTTAAAACAGCTAATCAGCAAAATCAGAAAAGAAATGTTGAACAATTAATAGAAAATAACTCGAAAAGAGTTTCAGTTCTCTTTCTTTACCGCACTTGTGGAGTCAACTTTGTGGGTTTGAATATCTTACCAGATCGGGATATTTTTGTGTCATTTCTGGGCCCCCACAATGTTCATATGAAAAAGTTGTTCGTCCCAGGGTATTGTATATTAATAGAGGTTGAGCTACAGGAGGCTTCAGAAATTAATAAAACTCATCAATTATAAAATACTAAACATTCATATCTATACCAGCAGACCATAATTGAATGATATCATAATTTGATGTCACAGCCACAAGCATCAACAGTGCACTGACAGGTACCGACAGCACACTTGCAGCTTGCACTTCCACAGTCTGTACACACACTGCCTGCTGTTCTACTGGCAATGATCTGTGATATTGGGGCAGTAATAGACTTCTCTGGTTGAGAAGCATTTGGATTTGGGGTGGTGGAGCTCTTGGCTTGCTTGGACTTAGAACAACAAGACATTGTATCTGCAATGTGCTGGAGATTGTTTGAATATCTTAGATCAGGTATATTTGTTGAATATTTTTCAATGATCCTCTCCAGGTTTTATACTCATCGCTCTTCCAAAAGTGTATTTCCAAAAGAGTCAATGCGACGCGATAAGGATAGCTTAGCTTAATCAGGAAAGACGGTGCGTAAGAAAAATTGAACTCGCGAATCTTATCGAATGATCATACATCTGATTCGACTTGTCATCCATTATGTAAGCAGTGAGTCCAATATCCAAAACCGGGTAAGGTTCAGAGATAGGATCGCGAATTTTTCGCGGAGTTATGTTCTTGCCCCACTAACCAAGTTGAATTGAAAATAAGGAGACAGCTTTCAGGCTGTTGCCAAAACAACTTACAAAAATCAACGCACCTCATGCTCAGATCACGGATTTTGAAGCGTACATTGGCAACAGTCACTGAAGTAAACCCTAACAGGGTTCATGGTGGTTTGAAAGACCAGGATCGTATTTTCCAGAACCTCCATGGCTATTATGGTGCTGATTTGTCCAGCGCCAAGAAGAGAGGTGACTGGTACAAGACCAAAGAGCTCGTTTTAAAGGGAGATACCTGGATTATTGATCAGATGAAGCAATCTGGTCTGAGAGGTCGTGGTGGTGCCGGTTTCCCTTCTGGTTTGAAGTGGTCTTTCATGAACCCGCCAGGTTGGGAAAAGAACGAAGGCCCAAGATATGTTGTTGTGAATGCAGATGAAGGTGAGCCTGGTACTTGCAAAGATCGTGAAATCATGAGAAAAGAACCTCATAAGCTCGTTGAAGGATGTCTGTTGAGTGGTCGCGCTATGAATGCCACTGCTGCGTACATCTATATCCGTGGTGAATTCTTTGAAGAGTACGTGGCGCTCGAGAAAGCAATCAAAGAAGCGTATGCAGACGGGTTGATTGGTAAAGATGCGTGTGGTTCAGGTTACTCCTTTGATGTGTATGTTCATAGAGGTATGGGTGCGTATATTTGTGGTGAAGAAACGGCCTTGATTGAATCACTAGAAGGTAAACAGGGCAAACCTAGATTGAAACCACCGTTCCCAGCAGCTGTCGGTTTGTTTGGTAGACCATCTACTGTCACTAATGTTGAGACTGTTGCAGTCGCTCCAACCATTTTGAGAAGAGGCCCTCAGTGGTTTGCTGGATTGGGTAGGGAGAGAAACTCCGGTACGAAGCTATTTGGCATTTCGGGCCATGTCAATAGACCGTGTGTTGTGGAGGAAGAAATGTCGATTCCACTCAGAGAGCTTATTGACAAGCATTGTGGTGGTGTCAGAGGCGGCTGGGACAATCTCCAAGCTGTTATCCCTGGTGGTTGTTCTGTTCCGTCTTTAACGAAAGAAGCGTGTGAGAAAGCACTAATGGATTATGACGGTCTTAAAGAGGTTGGTTCATCTCTCGGTACAGGAGCTGTTATTGTGATGGATCAGTCTACTGATGTCATCAAGGCTATTGCAAGACTGTCGCGCTTCTATCAGCACGAGTCCTGCGGTCAATGTACTCCTTGCCGTGAGGGCACTACTTGGCTGTCAAAAACAATGCAGAGATTTGTCGTTGGGGATGCACAGCCAAAGGAGATTGATATGGTTTTGGAAGTATCTAAGAGACTTGAGGGCCACTCAATTTGTGGACTGGGTGATGCTGCTGCCTGGCCAGTGCAAGCTCTCATCAAGAACTTTAGACCACTATTGGAGGAAAGAATGGTACAGTTCCAAAGTTCCGTAGACAAGAAGATTGAATTTGGTGGTTGGGTCGATGGGGCGACTGTTAAGGATGGTCTTGTTCGTGGGGTTCCTCATCACTTCCACCATTGATCAATAAGCACTTATTTATTAACCATTATTTATTTTATTTATTAAGCTTATTTATTTATACTAGCTGGTATATAAGAATACATGTCAGTTCAAACGAGATGTCGTTCTTAAATGAGTATCAGCCTCCCATTCACAACCTCAATGTGAAACAGAGGCATGAACTCAATCAATTACTATCAAATTCAAGGTCCCTCTTGTGCCTCTGGCTGTGAGAACGTTACTATTGGTGATTTTAGTGGAGGTTCCCTAAAATACAAATTTTCAGTTCACGGCTCGCAATATCCGTTGATCCAAAGATCTAAAGATTTACTTGATCGGAGTCTGAATCTTGTGAAAGTCGTCTAATACTGTTGTATTTAATATTTTGACTTGGCCTCTAACTATGTTGGATGCTGAAGCTCATACAGAAAAATACAAGTGTATACAATGTGTGCTATGACATCAAAAGAGGTAGCTTGTGTTTAATGAATTTGTTCTGCTGGAGTAAAAAGAAAAAGAGTGCCAACATACTTTGATATTCTCAAGTAGTTACTGATAAGAACCTCTGAAGCACTCTGATAAATCTTTTAAGTGGCTTCCGAAGACCGATAGAAAATGAGAAGTTATATCAGTAGTCCATCATTGAAGTCGGCCATAGTCATTAGCTATAGACTTTGTCCGTTCCACGTATGAGATCATACACACCTCCCAGAAACAAGTGATATATCTGTTAGGTAAATTAACGCTATACTGAGCAACAACCCAATATGCGTTGATCAGTCAACATCAAAAAAAAAACAAAAACACAACATAATATTACATAAAATTATTTCTCTAAACCACAAAACAGAGCACCATTTAGATTCGGGAATCCTCATCATCCTTCTGATCAGAATCCTCAGATTCCTGATATGAAGGAGGAGCACCATGCCATATAATCTTACCTTTATTATCGAATGAGGCAGACTCATCACTAATATCAATGATCCCTTTGAAACTTTCAATCTCTCTAGTGGACAATCCCATAGAATCTCTTGGGATCCACAAGTATGGAGTCTTTGCACTTACTGCAGGGTAGTCATATGCATGCTTAATAACATCAAGATCGACAGATTCATCTGGTGCACTAAAGTTGTAGATATCGGGGATCCTGGTTTTAGCCACCTTGTACGATGCATAAACATGTGGCAAAAAGAACCTCTTCCAGAATGGGGCTGGTGGGACCAGAGATGTATCACCATCGGCCAACAATGGAACACTCGAGCCATACTGAGTGTTTTCCAGTGCCAGGGCGTTCAGGTCATCCAATGGGATTTGGTTCGTATCAGTGTTGACAAAACTGGAGCCCTCTGAAAATCTCTTTGCGGAAAGAGGTTTGAGAGAGCGCTCACCAGGTGGACAGTATGATGGTGTTTCAGATTTACCATCCAATGGTTTCATAGTGTCAATTGGTACCACATTGAGTAATGTGCGGAATGCATCATTCAAATTTAGGTTGATAAAGACAGTGATGGCAATGATCACAACTTCAATAGCAAGCGGGCCCCAAGCCTTGGAAACGGCAAACAAACCTAACAAACAGATTTGGCCTAGGTAAAGACCCGTCAATGTCTGGAACAAGGCTCTTGGATAGTGCTCTCCTCTAGCGTCTGGAGCCTCAGCAAATACATATGTTAGATTGTACAGGTATGCAACATAAGCCAAAAAGAAACCCAATGCTGCGAACAACAACACGAAAGGTGAAATGATCGCATATGTGATAGAAATCACAGCCAAGTTAGTGAAAACAGGGAATAGTGTACCATATTGCACAGATCCCAATGATGTGAATCTCGTCCACTTCTTTCTAGGGGTGCTATCCAACAAGAAACTCAAGAGGTAGTAAACAATCAAAGGAACAATTTGCGCTAACGCACCAGATGCCAATGTGAATCCTTGCAAGATAATATAAGAGATGTAGAAGTTAGAGGCCTTTGGTAGATTCTCAGACAAGATGTTCATAACACTGGTTGGATTTTCAATGATTTGAGTAACAGTGGATGCTGCAGAGGAAGAGATTGTTGTGACCAAAAACACTTGGAAAACCAAAAAGGCAAAGTAAGATGTCTGTGTAAAGTTTTCAACGTGCTGTAAAGATGGTGCGCCTGCAAGCTTAGCCATACCTCTGATAAAGATAGGCAAGAGAGCCATCAAGATAGCCAACATCACAGTTGGAAGTAACGAAGTAATAATACCCAATAACTGATCTGGAAGGTTATAGATGAATCTCAAGCCAGGCAACTTGTTAGTCAAGTAAGTCAAGTTAGAAATCATACCAACAAATGCAACAGGAATAGACCAGAAAATCAATAGAGCAATGATTGCAGCGGTAGCAGCATACTTTCTGACAAGTCTTTCCCACCAAAACATTCTCATGTTGAGCCAGATGATATCACTTGCGGCCAAACCAATGTAGCGAGGACTCATATGCAGCGCAGTGTGATGGGAAACAGCTTGGAAGGCCATCTGAGCAGAATACTGGGAATCAAACTCAACAAAGACAGAATTCATAGGCTTACCCTCCTTGTGGTTGGCTTGCAATTCGTACACTTCTTTGTTCAACTTTGGCAATTCTTCTCTGGCATAATCAATTGTGTCAACCTTCTTACCAATCAAAAATTTTAATTTATGAGTTGGTCTTTTTTTGGCAAGGTACTCATCAATCTCTTCAGCGCTGACTTCCTTCGCCTTCTTCTCCATCTTTAATTTGTAAGATGTGGCAAGCTTCAACAACTTAGTTTGAGCACATTCCAACTTGTTTGCCAAATTGTCTCTTTCTTTGACTTTGTCTGCGATATTCGCAGCACCTCTGGCGATCCAAACATTTTTAACACCATCGAACAATTTTGGGAACTCAGATTCGTCGAGATATTGTTCTGGAACAGTTTGAAACAACACAACTCTTGAGGAGAGCTTCTTACCATATCTTGGGGTGGACAATGCTGCCTGTCTGACTGAAGTGTAATAGATCAGTTCTCTGTAGATCACGAAAAGAACCGCTAGATAGAAGAACAAACTCAGGATTGCGTGAGCATAGTACTTGCTTGGATCACCAACATTAGCAAATGTGAATCGATTGAGCCCAGTCTCTCCAGAACCATTAACCGAATTGATTGGAAGGAGAGTTGGGAACAATATTAACACCGCACAGAAGGAGATACCTGAAATCAAGATCAAATATCTGATAAAAAAGTAACCATCTAAACCAGCCTGTCTGATCACAAAATTGTCACTCTTCTTTAGAAGTGGTATAATCCACTGCCAGATACCTGACGGAAGTGGTTCTGGTTTCTTCTCATCATTGATCAAGTCAAATGATGACTTTGGTTGGTAGATACGAAGAAACTTAAGTCTGAAGAGGATGAAAATGGCCAAAAACACTCCAAACAAGACACTATTTGTGACTAAGGCCGTTGTGACCTGCTGTGTGGACGTGGACTTGATCTCTGTCGCGTTGGCAGAGGACATTGCAGCGTGTTTTGGCCAATGGATCTGATCAAAAAGAAAACAAAACAAAACTTTCACAAAACAAATTTTTGGCGTTTGGTACAGATGAAATTCTGTGATGTGTCCCAACCAGAAGATCTTGCATTAAAAATTCTTCCCTGGAAGTCAATCCCCCTTAGAGATGCTGCTTTCTAGCGAGAGAAAGATTCAAAAAGATCCTGAGTGTATCTATCCCTTTAGCGAAACCTCGATGTTCTGACATTTTCCACAATGTCTTGGAATTGTATACTAATATTATGCAGTTGTTTCATACGGGGCCATACAGAAGCTTTCTACTTCTGCAGCTTGACGCATCTTCAGTCGACGCCATTCCAAACTCGAACGCGAGCCTCGCCCAGATCATTATAAAGTGTTGTAGGGCTAGGCTTCCAAAGCTTGCCATGCGTCTGTCTCTTCAAAGGATCGCGTGTACTGTCATTGAGTAATCATTGAAATGTATTCCGTGCTGTATTAAATGAACAAGAGTTGACAATTTCCTGGATCTAACTAAGTCTGAGCCGCACCAATAATATTGATACTCCCACTGATCCCCAACAATAAACAAATAAGATCTGCTCGACCTCGTAGTCCATTGACGCTAATGTTCCGTTTAATGATCTTATGGTAATGAATCAGGCTGCCAGCGATTGAAATAAAAAGAAAAGTTGAAGTCTCTTCAATGAACAATTGAATTATGCATTTCCATGTGGGTCCTGCTTGACCTTGATTTTCGTTTGAGTGCGGTGTTCAATTCTATACCTTACGGCTAGTCTTTCGACCTGGTCATCGTGTCCTGTTTGGTAAGGATGGTCTAGTTCGAGTATCTTTCTTTTCTTGATTCTTTCCATTTGTGGCGTCTGCCGGGTTGACTAGTGTCCAAAAACAGTCGAAACGGCCACGTATAATATTTCTAAGATAGCTCGATGAGCACATATAACTATATACCATAGACACTGCGCAAATCCTATAGAGTTTGTAATTTAGGCAATGTTACCACCACATATCTCTTCTTACTTTAGAAGACTGTATTGAGTAGTGAACCATGAACAGAAGAGAAGTCACAGGCAGACTCATTGCTCCATCTACAAGAAGTATGTGTGTATCTTCAACGACCACAATTAAACTAAAGACTCTTCCTTTTTTTTCTTCTCTAGAAACAAATGAGAGATAATTTATCTTTGTACAAGATGCGATGTGGCCGTGAGAGAGATGGTTCAAACGTAGTAGACCTTTTCGACTGAAAGAGGAATCGGTGCCTCATCTTTGGCTTCACTAACAATTTCAGAGATATTTGCATCTGGTTGGAAGCCTTCAGTGGACTCTAATGTAGTGTTGGCAAGCGTTGGGATATCCGCGCCCACAGCCTTACTTTCAATAAGTTTCTTCCAAGACTGATGAGAGTGCTCAATAGTAGCAATGGTCTCCTGCACGTTCAAAAACTGGCCATTGAAGCCAAACTTATTCTTAGATTTGCCGTCTGGAATTTTGTAATCCTTGAACCACCTTCTAGTGGCGTCTAAAAGACCGGGACATTTCTGCACAACATCATCGATATCATTCAATTGTGATGCTAGCTCGTCTTTAGTGTTGATGACGATGATTTTCCAGTCAAGCTCTCCATCATCAATCAAGGCCAGAGAGCCCAGGATTTTTGCTTCACAAACATCACCTGTTTTGGCAACCTTAGAGCCAATCTCACATACATCGATGGGGTCGTTGTCACCCTTGTACCCAGTATCTTTATCGACTATAGTTGGATCGTCCCAGGTTTGAGGAATGGCGCCATAATTGTGAATGTATCCCTTGAAAGGGAACAAGTTTTTAACAAAACGAGGCTCACCGTTCTTAATGTCCTGAGTGATTGGATTGAACGGAATTTCCTTGTTGATCTCAAATTTAGCATTACTCCATCTTGGAATCTCGATCAAAACGTTCACAGTCTGTTTCTCCTTGTTTAGATTGAGTGGTATGTCGTGGAAAAACGAGCCCAATCTGCCATTGGACAGCTGAAGGTATGTCTTGAACTCTGGAGTATATTTAGATCCTTCTGATATAGTTGAAAAGCGAGATAGGCCGCCAAATGATGGCACTTCAAGTTTTAATAGTCTTCCTAGTGGGTACTTCATCGCAATTTTCGCCTTTTTGATTTATTGGTTCGTTTGTATTTTCCAGCAAATTACGATTGCCAAGGTGAATAACAATAGACTAATAAAAACAATGAATGTGTCATTGGAAAGAGGCCTTCATTTAAAGAAAAAGGATTCTAGGCTGAATTCCGAGAATTTGTTTCCCCTCGGAATCCCTGTTTTCTTTTTTTTTTTCTTTGCACTTGAACTTTTGAAATAAAGACTCTTCAAAAGGTAAACAAACCGTGCAATACAGCCACCGAGGCCCCCAATTCATACACCCACATCGATCCTGCATGTCATTGACAACTACAGGGAAGTGTGATACTTCTAAATCCAGTACTACCTCAGGGGCTTGCCATTGGTCATTTGATCTGGGGCTGAGTATTCTCCAAACTTCAAAAGAGCCCAATCAGCTGGAAGCCCTTGATTCGTTCTTGACAACCAATGCATCAGTGTTGAGCAACCCACTATACCTCAATAAGGTTTCAGATGAGGAACTTAACAGTTTGGAGCTCTCTATCAGAGGCATTAAGGCCACAGTCACTGAGTCTTTGAAGGATGAGGCGATTGAAGTTTCCACACTACTGGAAACCAGTAAAATTGAGACTCTGCGATTGCTGTATTTGACAACAAGGAGAACACCTGAGGCTGATCCAAAAAGTGAAATCAATGAGGATATTCGTGCTCTGTACGTCTCCAACGTGCTGAGAGAGAGACAGAAAGTACTCGAACTGTCGAGGTATGTGCTAACACATGGGGCTTTCCCAGTAATTGGTGACAAGTATTGCCAGAAGTTCTTGGAGAACAGTGACTACATCACCAACTGCATTGAATTACTAGATCAGCTGATGTTTCAGTTGAACAAAAACGATGCAAACAAGTACAGAGCCTTGATCACAACCGAGCTAGCATTCACCATCATTCACGTTTTGAAGCTCTTGCTTTCATTGTTAATCAAAGTCTCGACAACATCACCAAATGTCTCCAAGTGGTTCAAGTTTTGGGAGCGCAACAAGTTTTTTGAAGATTACAAGTCGTTTGTTTCCATTGAGACTTACGAGGAGATAAAAGGGTTGATATCACTAACCAGTTTGCAATTTCTTGGTTTAGACACCACAACAGACTATTTTGACTCGGTTGCTCCGTATGTGAACGATCCTGAGGCACTTAAGACAATCAATGAATCTCTGTCAAATGCACCAGTTGATTCCATTGTGCTGTATGCTTGGAGTATCATCATATACACCCTCACCCCTGAGATCTCTGAAAAGGCGTTCCCAGATCTCGATAACCTCAGCAACATCTTTGCTGCAAAAGCCGCCGAACTGGATGTTTTCACTCAGATTGAGAAATACCATAATGTTCTGTCCTATGATAATTTCCACAGTGCGGTGTTTGCTTCGTTCTTAATTGCTGTTGTGCCGTTCATCCAACTTACTGACAAGACATCCAATACATATTTATCTGTGCTACAGAAGTCCCCAAACACATTTATCGAAAAGTTTTTCCTCAATCCCAACACTGAAAGATTGCTTCACCTCACACGAGCCAAATTTCCAGAACTTCTTACCCCATATTTGAGAGTTCTTGCCATCAATGGTGGTGTTGCTTATAAAGAACTCTCCTTTTTGAAGACATACATGAATATCATCACAAATGGGGACCTAAGTTACGATAATGACACAGAGGGTGATACTATCATTTTGAAGGATGGAGTCTACATCAATCCACCGTATGAACAGAACAAGGACGTGCTTCTGTTCCTTCCTCCTAATACAAAAGGAAAAATTATCCCAACTGCTGATCGCAACACAGATGCTGTTATTTTCCATTATGACTACAATGGTTGGTCATTATTAGGGAGAATCGTTCAGAACTTAGCACTTTATGGTGAGAATACTGAAGTACTACTGGTGATTTTGGATTTATTAACAAGTTCGGTCAACTCCTCTGATATTGACACTATCTCTGAGATTTTTGAGAAGATGTCGGCTTTCCTTGACGACAGTGACATTCTTGATATCATTCTGAAACTCTTTGAACAATCTCTGCATCAAAGAAATAGCAAAGTTCTGGTCGCAATAATTAACTTCTTTTCCGCGTTGGTATACACTTACCCACAAATTGTTTGGTCTCATCTGGCCCGTTCTGATTTGCTGGAACACACAGGCAGAGGTGGCCTGATCAATACGATCCTGGGGAGTGTCGAGGCGGTCTGTGGAGATTTTGACTTCTCTATCAGCTGTCTGAAGCTATACAATGAACTTGTGATTAATAGCCTTGTGGGAAGTGAAGATTTGAATACCCATAAGTCCAATGTCTTGCCGAGATTTACCTCATTTGCCATTCATGTGTTTGAGAGCTTCATATACTGGAACTTTAACGAGCCTCATCAAAAGTACCAAATTGCGACTTTGGCTCTTGATAGTTTCACCAAGATTTTGTACTCCATTTATGGTGTTGATTTAGATACAGATCCAGAGAAAAAAGTCACGCATGTTCTTGCTTCTTCTGCTAAGAAGATTCTTCACACATTTACTGTTGCATTGCCTGATGTAAGAGTCATCAAGCCTATTTTTGCACTCCTCACATCCGTTGTTGAGCAACCATCGATGTTCAAATCCGGTGGCAAAGTTGGATTTTGGTTTACCCAGGGAGTGAGAATCTCACTCGAATTCTCCAAATTGGTCATCTCCATTAGATCACTATTGGGGGCTGAACCATGTACTTTAGAAAGGGAGTTCTTCAATAATGCCACAGAGCTGGTCAGGGCCTACAGCCAACATATCTCCTTAAGAGCTGATATTCTTCAGTTACTGACCCAATTGGTCGGTGTAACCTGGAATAGTGAACCCCCATCGTTACTATCACATCTCCGTGAATATTATACCAACGTCCTGCTGTCATCTTTGAGAGCTGACCTTGAACTCATTCATGATGACATAAAGGTCAAGAAGTATATCTATTCCTTTTTTTCAGCTGTCATACTAGGGAAGCAGAAAGGCTTATCTATGATATTTATAAACGGTTCAGAGTACAACAAATTGAAGCAACAATCACTTTTGCGGGCACTAAAGAAGGATGTCCAAAACCTTGATTATTATCCAGCATCTTTGGGTATTCACCTCGTTGATTCCATTGCATTTGCTTTGAACTCCTGGTCTTATAATGATGAGGATGGAAACAAAGACTTCATTGAAACTCTTGTTAAGATGTTATCCACTCTTGGTAGTGATACTCCTTCAGATAATAATTCCACCATTGAGAGATGTTACGCATACAAGTTGAATTCCAGAATTGCTGAAATCTGTGCCTTGATCATATTCACTTCTAAGGATGGTCGTGGTACTAAACCGATCACTGACGCTTTACAAAACACTGATATTTTGAATCTGATCAAACCACTCTATGAACCTTTCGGCTATCGCTCTTCACTCCATGTGAACTTGAATAGGAACTTTGAGGAGAAATGGCCAAGTTTGAAACTAAATCAGTTCGTGCGCACACCTCTGACGGCTACTACAACGTATGGTGAGGGTGCTGTGTATGATTTGGGTCTTTTAGATGACATCTTGAATCAAAATCCATTCTGGACTGGTTCTGGTTTAACAGAGGGCTACAGGTCTGAGGTGATATCTGCCTCGCTTAACCTGCAATATGTCTCTGCACAAATTGGTGCTGCTAAGTCCTGGGGTGCACTGTTGACAGCATATGCTAAGAGACACAAAACTCATGATTCCTTTTGGGATATCATCAAGAAATTGCTACAGGCCAACATTTCTGAAGGTACTTCGGTGTCTCTTTTCAGCGAGGTATATAGAGTCAGAGTTGAACTTGCATTCTTCTTCCTGTATCTAATTACTGGCACCAAAAAGTTAGAGGACTCAAAGAACAGAGAAATTCTAGAACTATCACTGAAACTGATATGCTCACCTGATGCTGACTTCTTAGCCAAATTGTCTATCAATCAGTCCGATGTTTATAGACCACTACTTAGAATACTGTCCAACTCCTTAAACGCGGCATTGGGAGACTCCAAGTTGACTGAGAAACTCTCTGCGCAATTGTCTGAATTTGCCGAGGTTGTCCTAGCTAAGGGAACTACAATCCTCCTTGACGCTGTACAATCTGATATCAACACACCAGCTATCAATGGGCGCATTGAGGACATGTTTTTGATTATGTCATTGGTGAAGGGCGTAATTGCTACGAATCCGCCTGCATTCTTCATGGCCAAGTTCACCCATTGTTTGGTTGACTATAGTACATTAAGGGCGCTCTTGAACACTTACTCTAACTCCCATAACTTGAGGGTTGATGAGGAGCCAATATTTGCTGAACTCTCTTTGACATACATGATTGAATTGATTTCAGTTGACTCCATTGCTGAGCAATTGATTTCCAATGGTTTATTCTCGACGTTGATTGAAAGTCCTCTATCAGTTAGGGTTCAACAAGGTAATGTTCTTGTCCATACTACACCGAGACTGCATAATATCTGGAGCAACGGCCTTCTTGCCATCGTTTTGATCCTCTTAGGTAAATTCGGTGTCAGGCTTTTGCCTGAGATTAGTGGGTTCGTCAGTTACTTCTCTAAGCAAATCTACTCCAACACCAAGAGTTGGTCTCAAGAGACTGTTGCTATTACTTTCCCGGCACTCCAGGAGACAGAGCAAATCATTCTACTCCAGAAAGCCTTGAGGAGCTTGTTCGAGGAGTATACTCAGACCACTTCTACTGTGTCTCCAGAATCCATTGACTCCATTCCCGGTATGGATAGTACCCAAGATATAAAGGATCTATCAAAGTCATTGGTTCATCTTCTTGCGCATCCGAAATATCTAACTTCGAGGATTATTCCAACGACTTTGGAGGAACAGAAGATGTTTGAAGGCGAGGATAAATTAAGAACCCCATTGGTTGAAAAATTAGTGGCTCAGATAAAGGAATTGAACGAGTCAATTAGTGAATAAGTATATATCAGCATAAGTGTATAATAATCACCGGTTAAATATTAAAATAAGTCCGTAAGTATTAATCCTTCGTTCCCAACAGCATGGCCCTGAAATCAGAATTTGTCTTTTTGACATCAGAAATGAACTGTTGAAGTTGGCTGTCAGTCTGTTCTTTATCAGTCGAGTTCGTACGGACAACTTTTGACGTCACTGGAGCAGACCCTACTTTTGGCTTTCTTCTCAATGAAGAAGGGACCAAAGATGGACCTTTAATAGTTGGTTTCGTCGTCATATGTCTCACATCAGTGTCCTTCTGCAATTCAGCCACAGTGGTCAGTTGCACCTCATATTCAGCAATATGGGCCCCTTCTGTCTTTAGTGCTACCTCGCCGGCGTCTTTGGCACTCTCAAATACAACAACTGCTCCATTTGCCTTTGGTTCCAACACAACATCCTGCACTTCTGCAAAATCAGAAAAAAACTTCCTCAGCTGTTCAGCGTTGAAGGTTTCGGGTAATCCTTTCAATGCAATCACAGAGTCTGAATTTCTGTAGTCGCGTAATGCCTTCCTTTCCTTTTGTTTCTCCTTCTGTGTCTTTTTCTTTGAGATGGTCACTTCAATGACACGACCTTCAAACGAGACACGATTCAACTGAAGGGAAGCCAGAGCCTCCTCTGGTTTCTCAAACGTCACAAACCCATATCCATCATTCTTTCTCTTCTCCTCCTTGCCTCGCTGGCTCAATGGTAAATGGACATTCTGTACTGTACCAAACTTCTCAAACAGCTCCCTCATTTTAAGTGCCGTGACTTTATGGAAGTCAAGTTTACCCACAAATACCTCTCTTCCCTCTTCAACAGCACCACTTCTATTCTGTTTTGAAGTTGGGTCTGATATCTTTACAGTGAGTTTGAATCCACCAATCTCGCGTCCATTGAAGTCGCCGACAGCCAGACTTGCAGCATCGGTGGTTGAAAACTCGACGTAGCAGAAGCGTCTTGTGGCGTTGAATTTCAAAGATGGTAGTCTCACACTGATGACTTTGCCTGACTGTGAGAAGAGTCTTTCAAGATCAAGCTGAGTGAAGGTTGGTGGAAAGTTAGCAACCCAGATAGTGTTCTTCATTAGTCTTTGTACACGTATTTCCGAACCACCCAGACGCTTGTAATCTTTAGTCAGCGCCTTTAGCACATCTTGCTCATTAGTGAACTCTAAGTGAGCTTGCTTTGTATCTTCAGTGGAAATGAATTTGGATTCATAGATTTCACCACAATCCTTGAAGAAATGAAGAAGTTGCTTCTCCGATATGCGATCAGGAAGATTATTGACAGCCACCGTGAAGATCTCCCTGTTTCGGGTTGTCTCTGTTTTCCTCTTCTTTGCTTTGTTTTCACCTTCACCTATGTCTAAGATAACTGAATCATCGATTCGTCTCTTATTGTCAGTCTCATCCTCCTCCATCACTTCAACCTGTTGTTCAGCTCTCATCTTTGCAATTTGCTTCTTCTTTCTATTGATCTTGAGGAGAATAGTTTTGTAGTTCATTTCATTGAACTCTGCAAATCTCTGGTATTCTTCAATGATCCGCTCTGGCCAGTCCATCAACTCACACTTATTCAGAGCTGCATTCAAGACCTTGGATACTGAATCCAAATCACCATGCTCCTTCTCGAAATAGTATGAGAGCAGCCAAACCTCTGCATGTTTCGAAAAGGTGTCAGTGAGAGAACGAAGATGTTCTCTTGCTTCACCTAGAAGACCCATTTTTTCAAAGCATCTCACAATGAATCTTTCAACTGAATGAAACACATCCGCTTCACAATCCAATGCCTTCTCAAAGTAAGCACTTACATAGTTTTTAGGATCCTTCAGCTTAAACAATATTCTCAAGTGTGCTATGGCCAACTCCTTCCATTCGGTATAATCATAATCAAAGTTACCATCCAGAAAATTTAGCATTCTTGCTTCAATGCTATCGAAGATTCCGGCATCATACCTTGTTGGGATACCTCTAAGAATCTCAATATAAGGCTGAGGTGTGTAAGGAAAATGTTTTACGTACCGGCTCAGGTATTTCAACATTTCGTTATTATTATCGACCTTCTCGTGATATTCGTCAAACACCACCAAAAATGTCTGCCAAATGTCAATATCATCAACAACAGCAATTGCATTTTCAAAAATAGTTATTAGCTCCTTGGCATTTCGTTTCCTCTTAGGCACAGATTCTGCAAGCTTTAACAAACTGAACCATTGTGATTTCTTATCTGAATAGCCCTGTGCATATGCCAACTCCCAGTCTTGTTGGCATTCCTTAGTTGCATTATAAACCTTACTGGCATATAGCATCTCATGATCATATTCTTCTGGAAAGTTCTGTGAGATAAAGTGTGAAAATTCCTGGAATGTTTCATCGATTTGTCTATGCTTAATCTGCAGTCTTTTAAGGTACTGGTCTCTCAATGTCAGCTTTCCAGATGAAACAAAATCTGAGCTTTTGATGAACTCAATACCAAGGCGGAAAAGTCCCTGGCTGTTCTGGAAGTCATAGTTTAGAGAACGATCAATCACCTCCTTGAATCTATCTTCGTCATCAAGTATACCCTTCTCTAACAGAAAAGTGACGTAATCAGTGATGAACTCTGTGTTTTGAACATCATTTAGTAGAACCTGGTACCTTTTAAGTTTCCATTCATCACGACTTGTACGATCAGGCAACAGTTCAATTGCCTTAGACCAAGCGTCTCTCTCTGTCTTAGTCAAAGAATACAACTTCGTTAGTTGTTCGTATAGAACAACGATTAAACCCGCAGAGAGACTATCAGCGTCTAAACTTGCCCCATCAATGAGTGTGGTGAATGCATTTCTATCAAGGACATTGATTTCGCCTAGTAGCTCCTTTGCTAAGTCAAGGTCTTCTTGGCTCATACTGCGCTGCGCGTTATAACGTGCTATTTTTCTCTACTGTTGACATATATATAAAAAAAAAAAAAAAAAAAAAAAAAAGAAGTTCATGTGCTCTCACATTCCTCGAATTATCCGTTCTCTTACCTCGGAACTCCGTACTTTCAATAAAAAAAAGTCAAATAAAGCCCCAAATCGGAACACTTCCGTAATGGGAGGTTGTTGCATTCATGATTACGCGAAATCTGGGGAAAAAAGGCCCAGAAATGTGATTTGCCGATTGGCCAATAGGAGTGCCACAAAAGCTGGAAAAAGTTCGGCCGGTTACCGGATTAGACCTGTCAAAGCTCGATATAAATGACCAAATCAAGAAAACTTGCAAAGGAGGGGAACGCAAGGAGAGATGAGGCCCATCAAGGTCCTCAGTGAGATGACAATACGGCTATTTAGGTTGTACTCTAGTCTCAAACGAATAAAGATCATATCATCAGGAGTCATCTGGCGCATACCACAGCCTTGTCCATTTGAACAAACATGTTTCACTTAATTGGGCTGTGTGTCTTTTGTTTGTCTTTCCCGTTTTCAACGTTCAGGCACCGAGTTTTTGTTATCGGCATAATTATACGGCAGTATACATCCGCAATCGGCCCTATGATGGCTTTTTTTTTCTTTTTATGTTCGCCACCAACATCAATTGTCGAGTGTCCCCACCATTAGGTAAGCAATGTTTTTTCTGTGTCTGTATGTGTGTGTGACCTGGGTACTGTCATGGTCCTTGTGGCCGGGAGAGTGCTGCTGTCTGAGTAAATGTCGGTGCCACCCAGCTGTGTAGAGAAGTCTTGAAAATGTGTCATATAGCGAGGTGCTGTTGATGCACAGACGTGGACTCCGCCTGTCTACCTCCCGCCTCGCTCTCCTTACAAGCGCCGGCCTGCCAGGCAGTCAAAATTTGTCCTGTCGGAGGACGCGCTGCCAGTAGGAGACCGGGCTTCCCCAGCCATGTGGGCCGTACCAGTACAGTTTTACGAAACCGTATACAACGGGAAAATCTTTTTCGGGAAAGCCCTACAAATGACTTTCACTCATCCCAAAACAAGGAAAAAAAGAATAAAACTAATCGCCTTTTTGCCGCTCTTCCTCCGGATTCTTCTCCCTTTACTAATATAACCTTTACCTTGCTTCAGCTTCTGACCATCGGCTAAGTAATCGACTTGTGCAAGATCCTCATCTTCCAACCAATCTGCGTAAAAACAAAGCCGACTACAAAGACACGGACAGAGAAAGACTTTCCTGTCATTTCTCCCCAGCCATCGACATCAAACTGCGGCAGAGAGCAGAATCGTGCTACCACCGGACACTAAAAATACAGAATGAGCAAGGAGACACCGCTAAGTAGCAGCTCAGCCGGCTCGTCAAGAGTTAACTCCCGTCAGGGATCCACTGCACATATTCCCATCCAGACAGGGTTGTCAAACCCAAAGGACCCCCTCAAACAACCGAAGCAGATCCAGCAGTCTGTCCAGGGCTTCGAGCCTATTCCAAAGAAATCAGCGATTATCAAGACTGACAAACCTAGACCCCATGTTTGTACCACTTGTACAAGAGCATTTGCAAGGTATGAACATTTAAAGCGCCACGAGAGAAGTCACACCAATGAAAAACCGTTCCAGTGTGCGCAGTGTGGCCGTTGCTTTGCCCGTAGAGACCTTGTGCTAAGACACCAACAGAAACTTCATGGGGGCACTGGCAAGGAGACCGTTAAGGGCAGCATCATTACGAACTATGGCAATAAGGAGGTATCCCTACCTACAGCCAACAGTCATCTCATTGTGAACGATTATGTCTTTAAGAGAGGCAGAAAGAACAGTGCCAAACCTCAAGATGGACCCCCTTCCGTGGAGACTACTTCTAGTATTGATACGCAGGGATCATTGTTCCCTGCTGAACACTCCCTTACTACTTACCAACCAAAGAGACCGCGTCACAATTCCTTCTCAGCTTCAAGTGCATTTTCGTATACAAAGGATGGTTCCAAACTTCCCCCTGTTCCTGAGCCAGAAGGACCTCATCAGGTCGGATTTGCCACGCCTCAGTTTGCAGCTAAGGAGGTTCCAATGACGAGTGATGGTAGCGTCGACTTGGGATCGCTTGGACTTGGATTCGACATTGATGAATTCAGTCTCGATCCACAGCAACCAACTCCACACCAAAATGAACACTACGGCCAAGCACAGACACCGAGATTTGATTTTATGACCAGTGAGTATCTTTACACTGGTGGCTCTCATGGATTCACCCCAAAAGAGGACTTCAATCCTTTTCTCCCAGCCACAACATCCAACAAACGTCCACGCGGACACAATAATTCAATAGTTGGCACACCTGTTAATCCACTCGACATCACCTCGAACTCATCTACAGCACCATCTTCCAGTGCGGCCACTGCGGACTCGAACGGCACGGGGTCAACAATACCTACAGACAATGGCTCAGCAGGAGTTGATAGTTTGATGGGTGAATCATCACCAGAAGACTGGCTTGAGGAGTTTATCAGAACTCCCTTTGATGCGAACTTTGGTGGTGTAAGAAACCTGAATGGCATTGGTTTTGGTGGAGTTAGTCCCCCAAACAACAGTAACAATAATAAAAGCAACAGCCAGAGCCAGAGCCAGAGCGCCAACATCGACACAGCCAACCTCAGGGCATCCCATCAGAGTCCTGCAGCAGTGTTGCCATCTTCAGTCTCACCAAGCAACGAATTTAGCCCATCTGGTTCAGTGCCTGGTCGCACCCCAACGGTTCGTCAACATTCCATTTCATCTGCCTCGCCATCGAGCGTGACTTCTTCTAATGGCATTCCCTCTCTTTTCAGATCAAGACAAGTCGACCTTTTCCATAAGGAAGTTGAGACAGACCAATCTGATCTCAAGCTGTTCTCGCATGAACTTCGCGAACAGATTCTCAAGTCTAACGGGCTTGGTGATTCACAGTTGCCGTCACTAGATGAGCTCAATAAGTATGTTTACCTTTTTAAAACAGAATTTGACAAATACTTCCCATTCATCCACCTCGAGACCCTCGTTCCTTCTATTGAAAACTATCCTCTCCTTCTCTCTGTTGGGGCTGTCGGAGCCCTATATGGCTTCCATTCAACTCATGCAATGCTGATGTTCAATATTGCCCGTTTCAGAATCCATGAGTTCCTGGAACGTGAGAAGAAGCACTTCAAGACTGACATGCATCAGGCCTCTAAAGATGCCTACTCTAGCAGGGCGAACTCGGTTCCAATCTGGGTCTACCAATCAATGGTATTGCTCATCTTCATAGGAATCTTCAACAATGACCTAAGCGTGACACAAACCATGGCTATGTTTTTGAACTCCCTCATAGAGCTTGTTAAGATCACTGCGTTGAATCACCCATTAGAGAATTTCTTAACCCCACCTCCTGTTTTGAGCGAAGTTGGGATTGTATCCGAAGAGATTCAAAGACAAAATTTCAATTACTTTGTCCTGGCACAGACAAGAATCAGAACATGTCATACGATCCTACTGGTTTCGAACTTGTTTACCACCTTGATTGGGCTCGATTGTTCCCTACATTCAATAGATTTGAAGTGTGGAATACATTGCAAATGGGAAGAATTGTGGCAGAGTGCTGACTATCAACAATGGTACCGTGTTCTTGATGAACGCCGTTATACTATTGATTCGAAGTTTGCGCTAGTTGAGTTGTCCAATGGTAGTGATTCATACACCAATTGTCTGTCTTATCTCACATTGAACAACTTTATCCTCAATGATGATGAGCAATTGAACAAAAAGTTTCAAATGAAAACCTTACTGAGTTTGTTGTTATCTATTCACGAGAAGATCTCGTTGGAGCGTGTCGCACTAAAGAATGAAACAAACGGTGTCATTGCTGCAACTAAATGGAGAATGAACGCCAGGCCGGTCATTGAGAGTCTCATTAAAAGTTGGGAATCACTCTATATCAAGAACGGTGGTGTTTTTTACCTCAACAATGAGCAGAGTTTGCAGGCCATTTACACGCGCACTCCTGTTCTGAGATTGATCTTGCCGTTGCTTTCTTTGGCCAAAATTCGGAAGTGTGTGGACTTGACCTCAATCATTGAGAAGATTTGGCAAAAAGACTGGGCGGGAATGAATGGCAAATTGCAAAAACTGAGAGATGATCCAGAGGCATTGAAGGATGCCACTAATTATGCGTTGGACATCGTGAAGTTATGGATTGATTACGTTTCTATTCATCAGGATGCGGAGAAGACGTCCTTGAGAACGCCAATATTCTTCATCACCTGCATCTTCACTTCACTTCTCATCATTGCTGAATTTTTGCTTTCAATAGAGAAGAATGCAGCCAATGTTAACCAGCTGAACTACGGTTTTCTCAATGCCAACGAAAGAACTCTCTGGCTCAAAACAGAGATGGTCTTCAAGAAGATTGAAAACTGTCTGATGCTGAACGAGAATAACAAAACATATGCCGAGTTTCTCCGTGTGGAAGCCAAAGGTGCTCTGGATGTCAAACCATTGGATGATGACCTGGCAAAGCGTGCAGTGAATCCAAACACCGACATTATTGAGACAGCCCGTGTGATACAGAGCGCAAGGCTTTCATCGAGATCGCTGTACCTTGGTGTCAGGATCCTTGCCGATGCACCAATATGGCCGATCGCTCTCTTATTTGCTCAGGCATTGAAGGCCAGAGCCGTGAGCACCTCCAAATCCCAGCCAAATTCACCATTGGAAGCTGTTCCAGCCCCAGTTCACTAAAGGAGTTGTAATCAGAGCTTATTAGAGAAGTTGTAATCTAATTTTTGATAAAGCTATAAAGTATTCGCTAACTATATTCATTGTATTTAGACATGGCAGATTCCTGAAATCTCATTATCCGTATCCACATTTCACAGATAACGGATAATCAGTTCAATATCTGT